>JAJKFI010000004.1:1968683-2002476 GCA_029204185.1 Lerista edwardsae
CCAAGCTATGCAAAAGAACAGCATGAGTGTACCGAGTAATGGGACCTTTGGCTGCTCCTGGCTCAGGTTTGAAGCCTAAATTGATGTTGTGACTCCCAGCTATGACACCACTTCCAGGTTAATGACATCACGTCTGGTGGGTCCGGACAGATTGTAATTCCTAAAAAGTGGTTCCTGGTACCAAAAACTTTGGGAATGACTGAGCTAGAGCAGTGGTTCTCAAATGGTTTAGCCCCAGGACCCATTTTTTTAGAATGGCACTTGTGTCAGGACCCATCAGCTATGATGTCATTAACTTGGAAGTTATGTCATGGCTGGAAGTGACATCATCAAGCAGGAAGTGCCAACATTGTGATGTCATCAACTGACACTCTTGGCAGGCAAACTGGCATTCTGGGACTGTAGCAATTGCATAACCGTGAAACAGCCCCGACAGAAAGCAAGAATAGAGCAAAATACTATGTAAAAGCTGAACTAAAAAAAAAATTCAAACTGTTAATACTCACAAAAAAATATATAGCAAGAGTAAGGTCTGCAGTTTCCAAAATGGCCGCTCCCAGCTTTCCGCGACCCACCTGATGTCCTGACTCACAGTTTGAGAAACACTGAGTATGGGAGATGGTACAGAAGAACTAGCCCACTACTCTCCTCCTCTACATAGACTTCCTCTTCTGCTCCACCTCCCTCTTTCCCTTCTATTCCAAGTAGGGGCAGAGGCTGGCACATCCCCAGGTAAGCAGGGGAGGTGTTTGGCACACTGCCTCAGGTGCTAAGAGGACTTGCGCTGGCCCTGGGTCAGTGTAAGACTCAAACCTGTTGATGGTTAACGTGTTTTTTTTTGTTCTGATCAAGTTAATGGTTTACAAAACACTTGACCATTATTTGATAATATTTGAATGACCAATTGGCCAAGTATTTCCTGACTTATCAAGCCTAAATGGCTGCGTCTGATACGGGCCAATCAGAAAGCAGAGTCCCAGACTCTTAAGCACCATAGGCAGGAAACTCACAGCTTTGCTGTACTGCACTGTGAGCGCAATCCTATACTAATCCGGCCTGGTAAGGCCGACATAGTAGGCTTATATCCTAAAGCCCATTAGGAGGCGGCAGCAGCAACATCCAGGAAGTTTTCCCCTTGCACCCACGTAAGCCCCAGTTGCCCCTGTGGGCCTGGTCAGATCTGCGCCTGCTACTTTGCAATGGCAGAGGAACGTGCGTGGGAGTGTCCTGAATTGGGGCCGCCACGGCCGGGGACGGGCATTAGGATTTGGCACTACAGCCGTCCTGCATCACAACCGCTGTCTCCGCCCACTGCGCTGCCCAGTTACGCCCCCCCCGAACGCCTCTGGAACGCCCTTGTGGCAGCCCTGTGCCAACTGAGTGACGCCGACGCTTGACTCATGCATGTCCGGTGCTGCCGATGGTTGTGGCAGTGCCCAAATGCTGGCACTGCTGCTTGCGCCAGTCCAGTGCCACAGTGCCGACGCGGATGCGCTTTACGGCACATTTGCGGCAGCTTTCGGCCGGCGCAAGAGCTTAGCGCCGGCACAAGGGGGGTATAGGATTGCGCTGCCTGTGATAGCAGTGGCACATTATGCAGCTTGTAATCCCGTTGCTAAAATCACTATTCTTTTCCACCAGGGTGATCCTTTAATTTGAAGCCTCGATCCTGGCTCCATTTCATTTGTTTCCACCAGCTTCCATCCCCAGCTGTAGAATGCACAGCAGTAAGGTGTCTGTAGCAGAGTGCGTAGTTGACTAGAGTTGTTGCACCAATAATAGCACAGCTGTTTGTTGCATAATCATTAAAACATGCAAATCAAGCACAAATCTAGAAAGTTTGATCCTTAAGCTGCACGGTAGAACTTTGCAGCTACTGAATGCATTCAAGGGGATCTCCCTGGTGATATTCAGCTGAATGAAGATATAGTATCTCTGCCTTCAGCAATGTCGGGTTGCCAGCATGCACCTGATTTGTCAAGTGAGTTTTGTGCTCTGTGAGAAGTCGACACACCATCTCTTTCTCTCTCTCTCGGGAACTCAACTGAACAAGTTAATAATTAACCAGCCTCCCCTCCCACATCTGTTGCAGTTTTGTAAAATCTCATTTGAGAAACAGCTTTGTGAAAGATCTCCCTCCCCTTTTCCCAATTGCACACTGTTAATCTCCGGGGAGAAAGTGCTGGCACAGAAGTCCTTTCAGTCTTCTTTACGCTGCTCATCTTGGCTGTGGGCATAATATCTCCCCCAGCCCCATCTCCCACCCATTCTCATCCTTGACTGTCTGTGGCTCTTGTCCTTCCTCACCCATATCCTTCTCCCTACTCTGCCTCTTTGCCCCTGCCTCCAACCCTGCCTGGGGCCATGCTCACTTAAAGGGCCCTTCCCATGCCAGCCTCCTTCCACCACTCTCTGCCCCCATTTGATGCCAGAAGTGTGGGTGCTGGACTATCAATGGCCACGTCTGATTTTTGTATATTTGAACACATAAAGCTGAGTTGGACCTTTGATCCACTCCCCTCCAATACCTTTCTGCTCTGACAGGTAGTGATCCTCCAAAGTCTCAGAAGGGGAGGTTTCTCAGTCCTGAGCTCTGTGAACTTGAAATGGAGATGGTGGCAGAGTACTGGCTCCCAGAGAGCCTTGACCCTGCCAAGAATTAGCAAGAGCAGATTTCTTGTCAACAGTTTTATAAGAAAGACCCAAATACTTCTTTTTTCTTTTCCAACTTATAAATGCACATAGTGCCACTTTTAAATAGTGCTTTGTCTGACTAGGAGTGCAGTTCTTCCGAGAGGTGTAGCTAAAGGAGACCAGGGTCAGAGGTGGATCTAAGGGGGGGGGGGAATCTGTAAGTTTTGCAAGAAGCCTTACCTTGCAGTGGAAAACACGCCTCTCCTGCACTGTTCTAGCCAATCCTCACAGGGAACAGCAACATCTTGGCGTTGCTTACTGGCTACAGCAGCAAGGGAGAGGAGGGATTTACATGACAGGGTAAGGCTTCTTGCAAAACTTACAGATTTGCCCCCCCCCTTAGATCCGCCTCTGACCAGGGTAGAGGGAACAGAACTCCCAGAACCTCTCCTACAACAAGATCTCATCAGCAGGAGAACTCAGGTGCTGCCTTTGAAACTTATTTCAAAGGACGTTAGCATCAGGTTCAAGGGGAGGCAAAGTGAGAAATGTGTCTGGGAGCATACATTCGTGTCAATGTAGGCCGTTGTTTTTCAAAAGGGCTATCTGAGAGACAGCATGTTGCACTTATTCTATTAAGGCCTATTAAGGATTTACTGGGGAGCACGACCTACTAAACATGTGGCTCTGGGGAGGGAAATGTCTTGGTGAGCTTCTCCACTTCAAAATTTACCACGACCCCTCTAGTTTTATTTGGGAGCAAAACACAGAGTTGTAAGAAAGGACTCAGCATTGTAAGAAAGGACTCAGCTTGCCATGTAGCAGGGAGATGGCATAAACAGACAGCTTGCAAAGTTCAAGGAATTTTTCACGTCAGAGCTAAAAGATGTATTGCTAAAGAGACAATTAAAAAAAATTAAAAAGTCGCACTTGGGGGACAGGCAGATACAGCTTAATATTCCCGTCCTAATCATGTTAATATTCCCGTCTAGCCCTTGCAGATTTCCAGTGAGATAATTTGCATAATGAGAATGGTTCAGCCAAAGAGAAACACTTTTTGGTCCCAAATGGGACAGAGTTAAGCACTCTCCTGTTGAAACTGCTGAAATGTTGGCTGGAAGTGCCTAGTGTATAAAGAAAATTCTAGACTTCTAAAGATCCTAAAATTAAAGTAAATACAGTACAATTTTAATTTCCAAACTTGAAATTAACCCGTGGAATGCCTTGCCACAGGATGTTGTTATGGCAGCTGGCCTACATGCCTCTAATGGGGGATAGGTCAGATCAGTTGAGGGAAAGTCCATCACAGGTTACAAGCCAGGATGACTATATGCAACCATGGAGTTTTAGAGGTAGCCTGTCTCTGAGTGTCAGATGCAAGGGAGTGGCATCTTATTTATTTTATTTATTTGAAGAATTTATACCCTGCCTTTCCCATGCCAAAGCAAATGCCCAAGGCAGCTTACAGAGAACAACAAAGTACAATGTAACCATAATAAGTAAAACTAAACATTAAACGGGAACACAGAGAATGGTCACAAAAGAAGCTAGACCCAATTCTCCTCATCAGGACCTTTGGAGCATGAGAAAACAATTGACCAGGGGAGTAAACAAGCTACGACAGTATCCCAGAGGGACAGAGGGCAGATAGCCACAAGGCCAGACGAAATAGGTATGATCTGAGCCCTCTCCGAAAGGCCATGAGGGAGTGTATAGTTCTTAATTCTTCTGGAATTTGAGGAACCGTTACAGAGAAGGCTCACCCCCAAGCTGCCACCCTTTTAGCTTGGGACAGAGGGGCCACTTGAAGGACAGCTCCTTGAGATGATCTAAGAGGGCGAACTGGTATGTATGGGAGGAGACGGTCCTTTAGGTAGGCTGGGCCTGGGTTATGAAGGGCCTTAAAGGTCAGTACCATCATCTTAAGTGGGGATCGGAAGTGAATGGGCAGCCACTGCAGCTGCTGAAGGAGTGGTCCTACTGAGTCAAACCATCTAGCCCCTGTAACCACCCGGACTGCTGCATTTTGTACTAACGGTAGCTTCCAAACTGTTCTCGAGGGAAGCCCTACATATAGCGCATTACAGTAGTCCAGCCTTGAAGTCACTAACGCCTGGACCACCGTGGGCAGGTCAAAACGGCGCAAGTATGGTCGAAGTTGGCGCACCAATCGAAGCTGGGCAAATGCACTCCTAGCCACAGCTGCTACCTGGTTCTCCAGGGACAGCTGAGAGTCCAGGAGCACTCCCAGACTGCACAAAACACTCCTGATGTTTTACGTGCTCCCAGAGGCATCTGGTGTGCCATTGTGAGATACAGGAAGCTGGACCAGATGATGCCTGATCCAGCCTGGTCCAGCAGGATTCTCTTCTTGTGTTCTTATGTTCTTCGTCTTGTGTATTAATATGAGTGGAGTTTTTCCCAATCATTTAATACCTTGAGCTGGGAAAAAATTACCTTCTGATTTTCTGATTGATGTGCTGCTATTAAAGGTAGAAGAGCCCAGTTAGGGGGAAAAGTTGGCAGTGCTTGGTGCTGGTTAGATAAGGCTAGGCTGGATCAGGGACGGCTTTGCTGACATAATGAGGCCATAAAGCAGTTGGATTTTCTGCAACATTGCCTGCCTAACCTTATAGTCAAATAAGCTGTTGGGTCTGTAAGAGGATGTATTTAAAACTGGTCCCACTTTCTTCAGAGAGACTAAGTTGGAATACATTATTTTCTGTGATTTTTTTTTTGGGGGGGGTCAATACTGTGTGGTTCTTTTACTTTTTAGCACCAGGACCCACTTTTTAGAACCTGTCTGGGACCCACCAGAAGTGATGTCATGGCCGAAAGTGCTGTCTTTGTGATGCCAGAGCCTGTTGTTTTCCTGAGATTGCAGCAATATATTGGATTATTTCTCAGCCGTTTTCCAATAGCAAAATGCATCAAAAAGGGAAAAAAAGCCTCTTCACAACCTTGACACAAGCAAAACAACCACACAGCCCTGCCCCTTTCCAGCATCCCATCTTCTCATATTTTCAGTATGGCTGCTCCAGGTGGTTTGTGACCCACCTGAAATTGGCTTGCGAACCCCTGGTGGGTCCTGACCCACAGTTTGGGAACCACTGCTTTAACAATATTTCTTCCTCATGAACTGCCTTGACAACTCTTGTTCATTCAAAAGACGGTGTAGCACGCACCCTTGGCTCATTATTCAATGCGTAGCGCGCACCCTTGCATGATGGAAAAGAGCAAAACATTATTAAAAATCAACATGCTTGGATGCGAGTGGAATACATTTTTCATTAATTGAAGGGTTTTTTGTTTTGTGTTGTTTTGTTCCCGCACCGGCACTAGTGAGCCGGCGTAGAAGTGCTAAAAGGTTTCACAGGTTTGCTCTGTCCCTAAGGAGGCGCGATGAGGAGTCTGTGCTGTGGAAGGATGGATGGGCTGATGAAGGAGGGATAAGATGTGGAGACAGGCTGCTGGCTTAGCAGGGCAGTGGAGGGTGGCTGCTGATTGGGGAACAGCTGCCTAGGCCTGCCCTTTAATGTAAATTTCATGCTTTTGTTCTCTTTTAAGCTGAAGGAGGGGGGAGAATAGGGGAGTTGACTGGGCTGCAAAGACAAATGCTGGTGACTCTGTGAAAAACAATGGGATTCTTATGCCTAGGGGAGAAAGGGAATAAGAGTGAGGACAAATGGAGGGGAGTCAGTGGAGAATTTGCTGGAAGTAATTTTTAGAAGGGTTTGGAGAAGCTATAGATGAATGGAACCAGGGAAAGGTGTGGTAGGAGTGGCTTGGTGGATGGGACTTAGGGCGTCCCCTGAATCACTCACACTTTTTGAAGGCACCAGCCATCCAAATACATCGCAGTTGAGACTGCCTTGTGCTTCATTTGGATATGTTTGGAGAAGACAATAAAGCTGGCCATGTCTGCCATTGAGAATCCTTGACAGTTGGTGTGATATGACTGGCCCTGAGAAGGGTATTTCATCAACAGGGCACTGCCTCAGAAGAAGGCCCCTTGCTTAACTCTCGCAAGGTGAGAGCGCCACAGACAAGGATCTCCAAAGATGATCTGAAGGAATGGCCAGGGTCACATGAGAAAAAGTAGTCCTTCATTTACCTTGGCATTGCTGCATTGCACTGGAAAGCTGGATAAGATTGGGCCCTGAGTGAGCTTCTGGGAAGCTGGAGTGATTGCCTGGTATTCCTTCCTTAATTGTTAACTTGCAGGATTCCTGATGTGCTGGGTGGGTGACATTGCATTTAACTAACTTCAAATAGAATAAAATAAAGGGATTAAAAAATCAGTATTAATACCCGCCACCAGCATTAGTGTCTGTGGCCACTTCGTTACGGACTTAGGGAGCCCTTGAAAGATGCTGTGCTTTGGAAAGAGAGGAAGACTCTTTCGACTTATGGAAAGGAGACAGAACAGATTTCTGGAGGAAAAGTCCATCGCAGGCTACAGGCCGTGATGGGTAATGCTACCTCCTTACTTTAGAAGTAAGCTACCTCAGAATGCCAGATGCAGGGATGTGACAACTAGATGCAGATATCTAGTTGTCTTGTGTGCTCCCTGAGGCTTCTGGCGGGCTACTGTGAGATACAGGAAGCTGGACTAGATGGGTCTTTGGCCTGATCCAGCGGGGCTGTTCCTATGTTCTTATGAGTACATATCTGAAGAGGAGTGTCTGGTTCTGATGTCTGAAAGAGAAATGCTGTGGAGAATCATGACTGGCCACCAGTGTGTTTACCTCAGAATTTTCCTCAGAATGCCAGGTTCAAGGAAGTGGCAACAGGATGCAGGCATCTTGTTGTGTGCTCCCTGAGGCATCTGGTGGGCCACTGTGAGATACAGGAAGCCGGACTAGATGGGCCTTTGGCCTGATCTGGTGGGGCTCTTCTTATGTTATTACGTTCTTTACATGCCCTGTTGAATCAGGTCAAGAGCCATCAAGCCCAGCAGTCTGTCTCTAATAATGACCAGCCATACACCTCTGACAAGATTTTAAGCAGGGTACAGCCTGGAAACAGCCAGCCCTTTTTATTTGCCCCCAGTATCTTGTAATTGGCAGAATGCTTCTTCTGAGTATGGACTTTCCCCTTTAAGCTACTATGACTAAGAGCCATTGACAGACCTATTCACCTCCGTAAATCCTAATACTTTTAAAAAAAAGTATAGGTCACTTCCTCTTGCAGGTTTGCGTTTGTTTTCCTTTAAGCTAGAAATACACACTCCCTCTATTGTACCCAAGTTCAAAAGCAGGTGAACGTTGTGCTTTCAGGCAAGTTGACACTGTTTGCATCCTGTCTCCAGCAACTGGATGGACGTACTGCCATGTTCCAGTCGTTTTGGTGCGCACGCGCGCGCGCGCGCACACACACACACACGCTAATGTTAGAGTAGCAGCTGCTGAGGTAGCAAAAGCAGAGACCGTTTCAAGCGGGAAATCTGTGCCTCGGGGCTCACATAGGAAGCATTATTGGAGTAATTTCCGCAAATGGTTGGAGGGCGCTGAGGCTGTTACAGTATCCAAGCTAAGCAAGTTTCAGCTTGGCCTGAGCCCGGAGGAGACTGGAGATGGTTCGGGAGCCCCAAGCTGCTTTGCGCTTCCTGAAGCACCATTTGGAAGGAAGCTACAAATAGTTTTGCTGAATGCTTCCGCCGTATAAGAACACACGCTGAAAGTCTGAAATTGCTAAGCAGGTTTTGGCCCCAGCTAACAACAATGTGGAGGGTTGGCTCCAGGTAAGAGGGGGCCCTTGGCAAAATACCCTGCAGAAGGCTTCCTTCTCTGTGTGTGGCCCCCGTAAGCTGCTAGTGATAACAGAAGCAGCTTCTAAAACACCTGTTTTCACAGAGTGCTACAACGAAGTGTTGTTTGGGGGAATTGTGGGGAAGAAATGGTGAACGCCACCTCCTCCCACAGTGCCCCAGAACAATGCTATACTAGGGGCATTGTGGGATAACAAATGACTACCAACCAAATTGCAGCCAGGCCCAGTCTTTGGGGTGGGGGGACAGAAGGTGATGGCAAATATCAGTGAAAGGCCTTAGCAAGGGTATCAGAGCCCCAGAGATGGTTGTCAGACCTGCTGTAATGGTAAATGAGACTGACTGTCAGGCGCCCTCACTGAACAAAGGAATCACACTATGTCTTCCTGGAATGGCTTGGACAGTGACACAGAATGTTGTGGCACCTACAGTTCTTATCACGCCATCCCCCTTTGACTATACCAGTGTTATTCAAAACTGTGGGTCAGGACCCACTTGGTGGGTTGCGAGCTGATATCGCGGAAAGCTGGGAGCAACCATCTCGGAAACTGCAGACCTTGCTCTTGTTATATTCCTTTTATGAGTGTTAACAGTTTGAATTTTCAAGGGAGGGTTCTGTTTTTAATTTTGTTTTTAGTTCAGCGCTTTTACATAAGAGTTTTCCTAATCTTGCTTTCTGTCAGGGATGTTTCCTGGTTGTACAATTGCTGCAGTCCAAGAATGCCAATTTGCATTTCAGGAGTGTCATTTTGTTTATGTTACAATGACAGCACTTCCTGCTTGATGATGTCACTTCCTGCGACAACATCACTTCCAGTCCATCACTTCTGGTGGGTCCCGACATGAGTGCCATTCTTAAAAGTGGGTCCCTGTCTAAAAAGTTCGAATACTACTGGGCTACACCGTTAATCAAACTTGTATCCCTACCTTTCTTTCAAGCAATATATGAGGAATTTATCCCATTGTCTCTTCCCAACAACCTTGCAGAGCAGGTTAGGACCGGAGAGTGAGGGACTGGCCAAGAGTCTCCTAGTGAGCTTCTTGGCTGTGAGGAGCGTTTTAAACCTTAGCCACCTTGATCCGCCCACAAAAACCACACTGGCTTTCAGTGACTGCAGTATTGCCCACCACAGCCATGGCCTTTCATTGTGCACAACTCCTGCGATTGGCTTGCATTCCCAAATTGTCCTGCATTGTTTTCCCTTCTGTCTGATGTCTTCTAGTAGGAGCAGGTGGAGCCCTTGTCGAATAGGGTAGGGGGTAGGGAACGAGTTCCCATGAGTGAGGTTTAAGAGGTGCAGGCTGAGCACTTGTGAGGCTGGAAGGATCTTAATGCAAGCCACTGAGAGGGATGCACACAGGACAATGAACGGTGAACGGGAAGCACCTGCCTCATCCATTAACTGACAAGAGGTCCCGTCACTGGGGCTCGCTGTGCCCATTGTAAAAACTGGGCAGAAGGAGTTCTGGTAACAGCAAATTATCTACCAGATGCACCCAGCCAGGTTTGAATTACATTTGCAACTGGTCTTTGCAAGGCAAATAATTAGAGCTCAGCACATTTCTGTGGATGCAATCCTAACCTGGAGTTAGGCCAGCAGAGTTGGGTCAGCTAAGTTTGGCTGGCACAATGGCCACTGTAAAGCACGTTTGGACCACTCTCTGAGTAAGGGAGGATGGCGCACGTCTGTGTGCTGGCCTCTCTGACTCCGAGAGTGGTCCATACATACTTTACGGCATCTCTTGTGCTGGCCAAACTTTGTTGGCCTAACTGTGCCAGCCTAACTCCAGGTTAGGATTGCGCCCTGTGTCTTGTAATGCTTTCACAGCTACCCTCGTTACTTTCCTTCTTCCAATTCATTTTTCCCCTTAGATATCAAAGATCTATATATTTCAACAAAGAAGTACTCAAAACAATGTATACAGCAGAGGAATAAGAAGGTGATTCCTTGCCCCAGAGAGGCAGTGTTGAAAAACATACACAAAGGAGACACCAGCAACAGTCAGTGCAGGGATTAATAGGGACAGTTGCTCTCCCTGTGCTAAATACGAGAACCACCACTTGTAGTCTTCCTTCCTTCCTGCCCCCATTGTGCAGAAGCATTGTTTTAATGAGGACGCAAGATAAATTAACTGTCCTGAGCTCAGGATTCTCATTTCAGAATCCCAACTCTGGCCGGTAAAGGAGTGTCCTTTGCCTGCCCATCATTCTTCCTCCCTGTTGCCAAACGGCTGAGGTTTTGTTTTGAGAAGGTCTAAAAATACCTCAATTGTCCCTGACACTGGCTTTTAAATATGCCCTCTTCTGAGGCTTTTAAAAAAAAACATATTGTGAAATAAGGTTTTGTGGGGAAAAGTTTTGCATTGGCAATAGAACAATTTGTGTTCTTTTGTTCAAAACCAACATTATTTTATGCATTACAAAAATCATATCTTACTTTTCTCCTCTCAGATAGAGGATTCTGGCAACCCAATCCTGAACTGCCCAGTTCCCATAGGGCCAGAGGTACCAAATTGGCTACTGCTGCATCCTGCCCAGGGAAAGCCCTGCCACCCAGAGGCAGATCTAAGGGAGGGCAAAGCTCTAAGTTGTGCAAGAAGCCTTACGTTGCAGTGGAAATCACTCCTCTCCTGCACCGTTTTAGCCAATCCTCACAGGGAAAAGCAACATCTTGGCGCTGCTTACTGGCTACAGCAGCAAGGGAGAGGAGGGATTTACATGACAGGGTAAGGCTTCTTGCAACACTTAGAGCTTTGCCCTCCCTGTAGATCTGCCCCTGCGTGCCACCCACAGTGGGGCGCCTCTGCTCACTGCTTGTATTTTGGGTGTTGGGCTGCCCGGGCCCAGACCAGGGACAAGAGCCAGGGGTGGAAGTCACCATCAGGTCCAAGTCCCTCATGGGTTGGCTAGGCACCTGTGCCTTCCCTGTGTCCCATCTTCCCATATTTTCAATGAATGCTGCACTAGATGCTATTTGACCCACCTGCGGCCACCTCGGAGCTGCTCCTGCGGTGATGTGCCCTTGTTCCGGGGAGGCTCCTCAGGCCTCCCATGCTGCATTGGATAGAGTGCAGGCCTGCCAGGCTGGCTGCTCCAGCGCAACATAGGATTGGGCTGTCCGAGTGTGGTCCAAACATACAGTACTTTACAGTGTCCCTTGTGCAGGCCAAACTTGGCCAGCCTAACTCCAGGTTAGGATTGTGCTCTCAATCAGTTATTGCACTGATGTGTTTAAAATCCTCTTGCAAACCCTTTTGGGCACTTCCTGATGGGCAGGGAAAGGGTGAGGTATAAACATTTTAAATCGATAAATAGAACTTGGTCCTGGCACCAGAGGCAGTTCTAAGGGAGGGCAAAGCTCTACGTTTTGCGAGAAGCCTTACCTTGCAGTGGAAATCCTGCACCTTTAGCCAGTCCTCACACGGAAAAGCAACATCTTGGCGTTGCTTACTGGCTACAGCAGCAAGGGAGAGGAGGGATTTACATGACAGGGTAAGGCTTCTTGCAACACTTAGAGCTTTGCCCTCCCTGTAGATGCACCTCTGCCTGGTTCCTGCCTTTTACCAAAAGCTCAGTAAAATAATAGCTGAACGATAAATCCGTTTTTAAAAACAGCTGCAACAGTGATCCGCCCAAGCTCCTGTCAAGCTGACACACAAAAGTGCAAAGCCATCCCAGAATCACTCACACACACAACAGGGCCTCATTTCCAACACAGCAAAAACTTGGGCACTTGCTGAAACATTTCTAGATGCAGCCATAACCCTGGCAGAGAATAAGCCAACTTCCTGTTGCAGGGAGTTCCACAGCCTGGGTGCCGTCACGGAAAAGGCCTTCTGTCGTGCTGCTGCTGGTTGATCCTCTGATTGTTTGCTCAGTTATTTGCGACGAATCGCGGGGACGGCCTGTTCCCATTGCACAGGCAAACTGTGGGATACACGTTCTTGTTAAGGGAGGCGCTGTTGCAGCATGCCACCAAAGGCTGTGGTTGATTGCCGCAGGCCTGGGACAGGTACGGCAAGGGCCATTCAGTGCCACGGCATCCCAACCAGCCTTCTTTCTAATGCCTGCCCTGCTCGACGTTTTATACTATAAACATGACACAGCCCTGCTATTAGCAGGGCTTGTCCTGAACTGTCTTGCGAGAGATAGAGAGTTCCTGAAGGATGGGTAATGCCTGCATGCAGCTTGCTGTCTGAGAAGACGTGGCCTCCAGCCTTCCTGCCCTCGTGCAGGCTTTGGGAGAGTGGGTGGCTCCTCCTCTCAAAGGCACAACCAGAGCCAGAAAGGGCATTATTCTCTCACCGGAAGAAGGGATCCAGTCTCCCTGGTGGGGAAAGCGGGGGGAGGGTTTAAGTGCAGCTGGCCGGGGTGGGAGTTTGGCTGGAGTTCCCTGGAGTTCTCTCCCTTCTCTGCCCTGGGTGCCAGGGAGTGACAGCTTGCAGGCAGGCAGCCAAGCCCTGAATGGAGGAATGTGTGAGACCTTCAGCTTTCACATGCTTTATCGAGAGTGCAAAGAATAGACTCCAGCAGCCCCGCTCAGATCAGAAGAGAAAGAATGCGAGCGTTAACTCCTGCACTGCTGGCCCGATGCTCTGAAGAGGGAGCGGCAAGGCAGGCCCACGGGAGCCACAGCGACTGACCTGGGACATAAAGGGTGGCAGGAATCGCTGTCCCATCTCTCAGGCAGCAGTCTCAGAGAAACCTACCAGGGAGTCTGAACTCAGTGGGACCTATTTCCGAGCAGATACCTATAGGCTTCTGCTGTAAGCCAACCTGCTGTCTGATAGTGGCCAGGCAGAGGCCATGGGGAAATTCAAGAGCAGGTCACCCTTTGTTGTTATCTAGCAAATAATTAAAGCAGTCCTCTGTGCAAACACTGAGTCATTACTGACTCATTGCGGGTTTTTTCCTGGCAGGTTTTGTTGTAAGGGATGGTTTGCCAGTCATCTTTCCCCCTTTGTCTCTTAGGAAGTTGGGGTGCTCATTTTACTGATCTCGGAAGGACGGAAGGCGGGGAGGGCAATCCGGAGGGCCTGCACCATATCCAGCACACCTTAGGTTCGCTGGGGAGCCTCCCCGGGGCAAGGGCACATTTGCACCCTTGCCCAGTGATGTCATTCAGGGGGAACGGACCGGAACGGGCGTTCCGGATCCTAATGGGCTCCGTGGCTGGTTCCGGGTTCCCGACAAGTGCCAATCAAAAGTGAGTTCCTGCTCCTAAACCATTTGAATGACACCACTGCCCTTGCCCCAGGGGAGACTCCAGCCTCCCTTATGAGTTCCTCGGATCTGCGACTGCTAAATAGGAAGTTGCATGACCCGAATTGGGGCCGCGCATCCTCTGGATGGAGCTTGGAGGAATAATAGAACAGGAGAGGACATCCCTTAAGAATTAATACAAGCCGGTTGAGGCCAGGGGGCGGGCTTAGCAGCCATGTTGGGACGTCCAAAACAATCCGTATTCCAAGCATTTCAGATTGGTTTGCTCGTTTGTTTAGGACTGAATAAAAATAAAAACTTACGAAAATAACAACGTGTGATCGTGGAGAAACATTATTGGGCACCTAATTATGAGTTAATATGCAATTCCAAGGTTTAATTCCGCGTAATTATATTACTGAACACACCGGACAAAATGCCACTTGCTGTCTATTTAAACTCGGATTGCACTGTTTTGACAGACTTATTTTTTGAAATCTACACAAGCAGGAATAAAGTGTGAACGGGAAGGAAAGAAAAAAAGGGGAGGGCAAAAATTAGATAAATATGTAGGAAAATTACATTAAAATCTCTCAATGTATAACACAAGTAGTTGTCAATATGAGAGTAATTCTTTTTTACTTCTAAGCTATTGAGAGTACTTTTTTAAACTTCTACACTCACCCCCCCCCCATAAAACAAATTCTGTTAATGTTCAGAAGTTCGAAAATATTACCGTACAAAATGGAAGGCGGGAAAAAAAGTGTAAACGGGATGTAATGTGAATACATGAATCTTTCTGTGGAAATTAAATCCCATTTTTCATGCAGCGATTCGCACACCCGTATGCAGAACACGCAGGCATTATTAACGAGGTAGATATTAACTTCTACAGACGTGCAGGGAGAGTTTTATTAGAGAATTTACGGCAATCCTCCTCGTTGGCGGCAATGATCTGTGTCAGCCATATTTGTCTGTCCACGGCTTCAAGACCGTGATGTCATGTCGACTCCTGTCTTTTATTCCTCTAAGGGATGGAGCCTTGGAGACGGCCTATCACCCACATACCGGCCCCGCCCCCTCAGGCCAGCACGCCCATCGGCACACCCACCCCTGCACAGTTCCTCCCTCCCTTCCTCCCAGAACCTCCCTTGAGCCAGCCGGGCTCTGCTCATACAAGGGCAGCTCTCGGGCCAACAGTACCGCTCGCGTCAGCCCAAGAGCTCTAGCACCCATGCCCAATTTTGCTCTCAGTTCAAATTCCTACATTTGTTTGATATGATCAGGAGTGCCAACTTGCGTTCAATATTGGGGGGGGGGGCATAGCCACACCCCTTGACATAGCCACACCCCTTGATGCAACCAACATCATGATATCATGACGTTGGCATGTGTGGCCACATCTCTGGCTCCCAGAGCTGGGAAGGCATGCTTGTTTCACACACATCCCACCACCACTGCTGCTGCTCAGGCAGTTGGGCAGACCATCAGTGTCCGCTTTCCTACTTACAGTGACTCACATGACCTACCAGTATAGGTCTAGTTTTCCCAGTAGTCTATCTACTACATGTTTTTGCACAATGAGAGATTTTAGAAGGTGCAGTTTCAAAAAAGGGAGAAATTACAAAGAAATCATGTTTTTAGTGCAATGCATCATGGTTGCAAGGAAATGCAAATTAAACAAGCACTGGGAGCCGGAGAAGTGTGCGGTTTCCCCTGCTACTTCCCCTGACATGCTCTGTTCTTTGCAGGGGGGCGCATGGGGGGGCCAGATATTGGTGTGGCACTGCCACACCTCCAAATTATTGGGATGGCAGCTGGCCCCGTGCCACCACAAAGTTGGCAATACTGGATATGATACAGACATACCATGCAACATTTCACAACTGTAAATATTATTATTTATTTATTTTATACCCCGCCTTTCTGCCCGAAGCACTCAAGGCAGCTAAATAGGGATGCACTTGTAACAAACCTACCTATTCTCATAGCTAGAGGTGTGTGAAAAAAAATTTTTTTTGAGCATATTTCGGTGTTTTTTTAAGTTAGAAGTGCAGAAAGTGGTATGTGTTTTTATTCCAAGGGTGCATTACAATTATAAATTATAATAGCTTTAAAAGTGTACTAGGTAGGTGATACAGGTAGTATAGCAGCAATTTTCAATCGTTTTCATCTCACGGCACACTTGTCAAAGCGCTAGCGTTGCCAGAGCACACCATCAGTTTTTGGACAGTTGACAAGGCACACCATGCTTACACCCCCAATTTCCCTATTAATAAATGACCCTCCCCAAACTCCTGTGGCACACCTAAGGACCATTCGCAGCACACTGATGTGCACTGGTTGAAAACCACTGCAGTATAGCGTCAGCAGGCGCAGCCACACAAATGTCAAGGTGACGGAATTTATTTTTTTTTTTTGCAGATTTCAGAGATTTGGGTTTTTTAGTTTATTTTTTTTACAAAAATGAGAAGTGTTAAATGTTTTTATTTTATTATCACTGAAAATCCCACATCTGTTCATTGCAAAATTCATTCCCCAAGGGTCCTCCCCAGAGACGTCATCCAGGTGGAACGGCCTGGTACTCCGTTCCGCTAGTTCTGCGGAGGGCCCGGACTGCGCCGCCTCTCCGGAGAACAGGCGAGCTGCTGCTGGGCCCGCCCTCCCTCCCTTGCGTCCCAAATCGCTCTAAAATGGAGCAATTCGGGTGCTGTGAGGCTATGGGGAGGCCATGGGGCGGAGGGCTGTCAATCATCCGGGTGTTCCGGTTCTTGGCGCGCCCAGATGACATCACTGGTCCTCCCCCTTATACTGAGCCAGTTTATTAGTCTATCTACCTTGTAGCAGAGTGTCATTCCCCCGACTATCGAAGGGTCGGAGCACCGATCGGAGCGCCGACAGTCACATGGGTTTCCAGGGTTCTGCCCCTCCGATAGTGGGGGGACAGGCAGGAGGCAGCGGCCAGCAGGGGCAGGGGCAGCAGCCTGGGTTGTGTGGCCCCGGGTGCGCCCCCCAGGAATGCCACTGCTCCCATGAGGCCAAGTGCGAACGGCCAGTGCTCTAGCAGTGCTGGCCACTGGTAAGCCCCTTCGGGATGGAGTGAGGTGGGGAGGAGGCAGAACTGGGCAGGGGGAGGAGAGGAGCAGTCCCGGGATAGGGGGTGGGACTGGCAGCAGCACTTGCCGCCGTATCCTGAACCCTGTGTCAGGTTCCAACACCCAACATGGAGCTGCTCCACTCTCCGCCAGCAAAATAGCTGGTAGTACAGTACCCCCATTGTGGGGGCCGGAACTTTACTTGGGGAAGGGGATGAATGTACCCTTCCCCCAAGAAGACTACGGAGGTTGCCGTGGCTCCCCCAAGAAGCAACAGTAGCCATTTTGGCACCACTGCTTCTCCTGAAGTCCAGGAGCTCAGGATTGGGCCCTAAGCTGCTTTACACCGAGTCAGCCTGTATGATCATATGGAGAGAAAAGTCACCCTGGATAGCCATCTGTGATAATTTTGCGATGCATATTAATTTGTGTTCTTAAGAACAAATGAATTTCATTTACACAGAGCTGTAATGAAATGGGTGAGGTCTCATAGTGTTTAGATCAGTGTCCTTGCAGGGAATATGTACCAGACACAGTTGCATGACATGAAGAAATGACACTCTGTTCAACTAGTGATGAGTCAGCCTTTATTCAAATAGTGGCTATTAGCTCAAGGCCACCAAAAGCGGGAACACTGTGTCTCTCCTCTCCCTCCCCCTGCTAGTAACATGCAGTAAAACAATTTGGGTGTATGTGTTGTTGATATTATTGTTATTATTACTATTGTAATAATAGTATATTATTATTATATGTATAGTATAGTATATACTACTATTAGTATAGTATAGTACTGTTGTTATATGGATGATGATTATGACGATGACGTCATCATAATCGTTGTGTTCTTTACACCGTGAATTTCCCATTTCACAAATAGCAGCCAGTTTAAGCGGGCGGAGAGATTAAGAGTGTATGACTCACCATGTCCCATGTTTGGTTTATTGGAGAAAAGGGGGAATTGTCCTGAGCATGCTGTTTTCAGCTACACATGTCTCTTGCATTCGAAGGCTGTTAAAAAGGATTAGGTATGTTTGTGAAGGATAGGTCATGTATTAGCCGTGGTAGCTTAAAGAAGAAGGTTCGTGCTTAGAGACAGCAAATGCTGAGGACAAGTGTTTGCTTGAATGTGCAGGTGGTGGTATCTTGATTGTGAGCTTCTCAAAAGCGCCTGTCAGGTCACTGTTGCAAACAAATTCTGGCCTGGCTGTGGATCTGGCAAGTTGGATCCAAGAAGGTTCTTCTTATGCCCTTTCCTTGCAACAAAACAGTTGTGATCTTTCTAGTGTTTCATTTCCACAATGGAAAAAAGCACGTTGGTTGCAGTCTTGCTGCAGGGAAACCAGATGGTTGCTTTTTTGTTTATTCTAAGATTTCTATCCTGCCTTTCTGATCGGTGTCTGCATGTAGGGAGCTCAAGGTAATTGATGTCAGATTAAAAACGATACCTAATTGTGTTTTCCCTCTTAGTGTTCCTCCCTTTCCAGTACTGCTGTGCTCACCTCTCCAGTTATTTTGTTTATGACAGTTTATGCATTATAGCCAGGCTATTGCCTTAGCACAGTGTTTCTCAAACTGTAGGTCGTGAGCCAATTTCAGGTGGGTCGCAAAGAACCTAGAACAGCCATATTGAAAATATGGGAAGAAGGGATGCTGGAAAGGGGGAGGGCTGTGTGGTTATTTTGCTTGTGTTAAGGTTGTAAATAGGCTTTTTTTTCTGATTCACTTTGCTATTGGAAAATAGCTGAGAAATAACCCAATTTATTGCTGCAATAAATTTATTCTCAGGAAAGCAGCAGGCTCTGGCATCACAATGATTGTCATTCTAAAAAAGTGGGTCCCAGTGCTAAAAGGGTTGAGAACCACTGCCTTAGCAGTAATTTTACCCCTCTTCCACTGTATGCCACACTGACAGCGCAATCCTACACTGTGCCGGCCTAGTAAACTCACTCAGAGACACTCCAAAGAAAAAGACAGAGTAGAGTGAGAGCTACCGCTTCCTCCCTCATACTAACCCTTCCCCAAAAGTAGCAAAGCAGTTCTGTTCTCTGAGGCTTTACGCTTGATCCTATTGGAACCCATTTTTATTAACGTACTAGCTTATGGCCTAGCAGGGCCATATCCCAAGGCCCATTAGGAGGCGGCAGCAGCAGCCAAGTCCAGGACAAGGGAAGGTTTTCCCCTTACACCTGCATAAGCCCCAGTCACCCCTATGGGCCTGCTCGGATCTGCACCGGCAAAATAGCAGGCGCAGAGGAACGTGGACAGGAGCGGCCTGAATTGGGGCCACCCTGGCCGGAAACCGGCGTTAGGATTTGGCACTACGGCCGTCCTGCATCACAACCCCTGTCTTTGCCCACTGCGCCGCCCAGTTACGCCGGAATGCTTCTGGAACGCCCTCTTATTGTCTCATGTGCTCCCTGAGGCATCTGGTGGGCTACTGTGAAATACAGGAAGCTGGACTAAATGAGCCTTTGGCCTGATTCAGCAAGGCTCTTCTTATGTTCTTATGTTCTTTTGTTTGTCCTGCACCTTCTGCAAATCCGTTTCATTGGATGAACCCTGAGTTCTAGGTGCATTAAGTGCTTCTTGGCTGTGCCGAGGTACCCCCACCACTTTGGTTGTGCCCTATTCCCATGGCTTCTGTGTCCGGTCCATGCCTGGATGTGGGGGAGGGCAACTGTTCCCACAGAGACCCTAAATTGCTTTGAAGGAAGAAACCAGCACTGCAGCCTCTTCAACTTTGCTCACTGGCCTGGGAGAAATTGGAGCTAATGGACACTG
This sequence comes from Lerista edwardsae, assembly GCA_029204185.1. Taxonomy (NCBI): domain Eukaryota; kingdom Metazoa; phylum Chordata; class Lepidosauria; order Squamata; family Scincidae; genus Lerista; species Lerista edwardsae. Next base: position 1,988,167 of record JAJKFI010000004.1, read on the forward strand.
GGCAGAGCTTGTTAGCCAAGGTTGGTTTGCAGCATTGTTCACTCAGCTGCCTCCTTCAGCGAGGTGTTTTGTGAGAAGGCCCTTTGTCTGTCATAGCCGAGGCTGCCCGCCTTAGAGAGCAGAGGAGCTTCCTCTCGGGAGGCGGGGAGCAAGCTGGCTGCTAGGGTGTGAAATGCCTGCCTGGGCCTATTGGAACGCAACAGCTTCTCCGCTGGAAATAACTTGTCCCTGTTGTCAGTTGGGAAACTATCTCCTCCTGGCATATACACTAATTGCTCATATCGCAGATGGCTTTGAGGGTCCATCTGCTGCCTGCCAGTGAATCGGCATTGCAGCGCAATTATTTCTTAGCGGGTATGCAAGGCACATCCTTGTGGGTGCAAAAAAGAGAAGGGCAGATTCTGGCAACAGTCCCTTCCCTGTCTTTTGCCAGAGGCAGAGGAAACCAGTTCAGTTCAACCTAATCCAACCCTACCTCCATTTTTTTCTCCAACATTGCTGATGTATGTAAACTGGTTTATTTAATCGTTTCCTCGCTCAGAATTCCTGGGAACTGCAGTTTCTAGGCAGATGCTAGAATTTTAAGCACGCTTCCCAAACGACAACTTCTGGGATTCTTTGTGGAAAGCAGTGCAGTTCAAATGGTACAATAATGGTATATATTTATAGCGTCAAGATGCCTTTGATTGGCAGGACACAGAAGAGAAGCATTGTCACACAGCATATGGAAGAAAAATGCTAAGAATTGGCGAAGGCTACAGTCAGTGGTGGTCTTGGGGCTTTAGGTCCCTGGGGTCACACACACACCCCGCAATGGGCTGCCTCCCGGAAGTAATTGCAGCGACATCATCATGTCACCACAATTACTTCAGAACATAAGAAGAGCCCCACTGGATCAGGCCAATGGCCCATCTAGCCCAGCTTCCTGTATCTCTCAGTGGCCCACCAGGTGCCTCAGGGATCACACGAGACAACACGATGCCTGCATCTTGTTGCCGCTCCCTTGCATGTGGCATCCTGAAGTAGCCTACTACTCATGTAAGGAAGTTGCACCACCTGTCATGGCCTATAGCCCATGATGGGCTTTTCTTTCAGAAATCTGCCTAAAATCCCCTTTCAAAGGCACCTAGGCCAGATGCCATCACTTTGCACCTTGCGGGGTTCTGGGATGCTTACATTAGTAGTCATGTAATGTGTGGGGTCCTGGGTTCTGGGCCCCCTTTAAAAAAGGGGGGAAAGGAGGAGGCAGCCCATAGCAGCGCAATGCGGCTCCATGTCGCTGAATGTGGCACCTGCCCCCTCCGTGTATTGGATGAACCGGGCGCCGCTTATAGCGGTGTGAAGCTGCTCCAGGGGGCTGCTTTTCTCTGGGCGGTGGCAGTGCTGGTGGAACAATGACGTGGCACTGCCCTCAGCCAGGTGACACCCAGAGGCCTTTGCCCGCAAGTACTCCACTGTACTCCCCCCAAGTACTCCACTGGCTCCAGCTGGGAGATATGAGAGAGAAATACAGGAGGGGATGACTTTGGTTCACACTGATTTACTTATTTAGTTAGCTGCCTTTCTAGCCCATTGATTAAAGGAGTAATCAAGGTGGCTTACACAATTAAAAAAAACAAATAGCCCCCCCCCTTCCCACAACAGACCATTTTAATTAACTGAAAAACAGAGCAGCAGCCAAAGCAAGGCAATACATAAAATATAAAACGCAGGATGCAGGCAGATATCATGATAACATGATAATTATATTATCATAATAATGTTATCATTATATCACACTATATAAAATAGGCCTTTCAGCTTGCCTTTTTTTGAGCAGGATGCACTAATTTGAAGACTGATATCTCTCCTTCCTGTTTTCAAACTCCAGATTTGCCTGTGTACTGAAGTTTGCCTGTGGTCAACGCCAAATTTGCCTGTGTACTGAAGCATTTAGCCTTAATTCAGGTTTATTATGCAATGAGAATTGCAAATAAAGACACACTTTGGCAAGGGCTGAGACAAGCAGCTCAATCCTGCCTAACTCCCCTTCTGCCGATACGGCTGCACCAATGGGGTGCACACTACGGGGCAGTGTTGGGTCCCGAAGGCAGCCAGTCCTGGCTGTAGGGCGTGTCTCCATTTGCAACAGCCCTAAAGCACTTCTAGTGGTACCGCAGGCTATTAAGACTGGGCTCTAAGACAATGTGTCTTCAATGCAGAGCCCTTCTCCAAAATACCGAGTTGACACAGTGGAGTGTTGTGCTCTACTAGGGTGCACTCTCAGTGCATGCCTGATCACTGTAAAGGCCAACAGGCCTGCTCAGTGCCCTGAATAAGTAGGGCACTTAAAGGAGTGCCCCTACCTTTAACCATTGTATTGAAGATAAGAGGGCATTTGGGCAGGTGCAGCTTTTGAAACCCTTCCATGATGAGCTGCACCTGTCCAAATTTCCCCGCTTCTATACAATGGTTAAAGGTATAGGCACTCTGTCCCAGTTTGAACCTGGTAACCCTATGCTTAAGGTGATGGTGTGTGCACCCCTCCTGCACAGAACATGTCCCAGAATTCTTTGCAACGTGTAAGGGTTCTGTTGCACAGTGTTTCTCAAACTGTGCACCACTTGGTGGGTCGCAACCTGATGTCAGGTGGGTCACTGAAAATTGGGAGCAACCATCTTGGGAGCTGCAGGCCTTCCTCTCGCTGTATTCGTTTTATGAGTGTTAACAGTTTGCCGCCTTGAATGCCTTTTTAGGCAGAAAGGCGGGGTAAAAATCTTTAAAATAAAATAAAAAAATAAATAAACAGTTTGCATTTTCAAATTTAAAATTTAATCTTGTTTTTAGTTCAGTGCTTTTACATAAAATTTTGTCCTAATTTTCCTTTCTGTCAGGGATGCTTGACGGTTGTGCAGTTGCTGCAGCCCGAGAATGCCAGTTTGCACTCCAGGGGCGTCATCTTATTCTGTCGCAATGACGGCACTTCCTGCTTGATGATGTCACTTCCAGGTTAATGACATCACTTCCGGTGTATTCCGACATGAGTACCATTCTAAAAAGTGGGTCCTGGTGCAAAACATTTGAGAGCCACTGTTGTAGCAGACGATCAGGGATTCCTTAGCAGAAAAGTTGTTGGGAAAGGTAGAACGTTTGAAGATCGATGATTTATGAGAAAAGAGCTGGGAAAACCTGCAAGCCTTGACCATTTATCAATTTATGGCATATAAGACAAAAAAAATTGCACGGCCACCAGCTCCCTTCCCAGCCGGTGTCTTCTGCCTCCTTGGGTACGTTGAGAATCGCTGCGCATCTATTTTGGGAGCCTGGCATGCAACTGTGGGAGAACGTGTGGGCTTCACCCTGGGGAGGCTCCGCTTAGAGTATCTAGAAGAAAGTGGCTGAGGGGGATTGAACTGGAAACCGTTCCAGGCTGCCACAGCTTTCTGGGAGATTAACTCGGAGGCAGAGACATTACTCACCAATCAGGAATGCAGCTCTATTTTTCCTTAATGAGAACAAAACATTTTTATTCTTGTTAGTTAAAAGGAAGCTGAGGCGACTGTCACCATGCCAACAGAATCCTCTCCCCTAGGGGCCATGGAGTGGAGGATCTCTGCTCTCCCCATCCTTGTTTGGAAAAGGTGAAGCAGAAGACGAGCCAAAACTTGGTACCGGGAGGGGTAAAAATAAACATTTGTATGCTGTTCCACAGCAGTGGTTCTCAGACTTTTTAGCACCGGGACCCACTTTTGAGAATGACAGTCTTTCCAGGGCCCACTGGAAGTGATGTCATGGCTAGAAGTGCTGCCATTGTGAAGCCAGAGCCTGCTGCTTTCCTGAGAACGCAGCAATAAGTTAGGTTATTCCTCAGCCATTTCCCAAGAGCACCGTGAATCAGAAAGAAAAAAGCCTATTCACAACCTTGCCACAAGCAGAACAACTACATACCCCTCCCCCTTTCCAGCATCCCATCTTCCCATATTTTCAATATGGCTGCTCTAGGCGCTTCACAATCCGCCTGAAATTGGCTTGCGACTCACTAGTGGGTCCCGATCCACAGTTTGGGAACCTCTGTTCCACAAATTGCCTGGCTTCCGTACCGCAAGGCGAGATGTGACTTGCTGCTGACCAACGTGGGCATCTGTGCAAAACTAGTATGCATCCTGGTGTTTGTTTGGGCTCTATGAGCCTTGAGCATTGTCATTGTCTTGTGCATAGTTGTGGTCTTGATGATTATAAGGACATCAGAAGAGAGAGCCCTGCTGGATCAGAACAAAGGTTCATCTCCCCCAGCATCCTGTTTCCCACAGTAACCCACAGATGCCTCTGGAGAGGGACAAGAAGGGCAGCACTGCTCCCCCACACTTCCTCCAGGGAACTCATCCTGTTTGGGCTGGTGTTATTCCTGCCCCACCCAAGCCCCCTCTCTGCCCACATCTAGCTCCTACAAGGCCTTATGTCATCCAGCTGCAGCACGGCAGTCCTTATGCTGTTGCAGTGTTACACTGTTATAAGATCCCTTCTCTTGATTCTAGTCACTTTTTGCCCGAAGCAACAATGGATCATTACCAACTCTCCCTAGAGTAGTGCACATAGGGATTTTCTGGGTTCAGTGCAAGATAAGGTTTCCAGTGCCTTTCGTTTTCAGCAACTGACAGCCCTTGGGCCAAATCTGAACCTCTGAGTGATGACACTGAGAATGCAATCCTAACCTGAAGTTAGGCCGGCATAGTTAAGCCAGCAAAGTTTGGCCGGCACAAGGGGCACCTTAAAGTGTGTTTGTACCATTCTCGGAGTCAGAGAGAGCAGCACACAGACTTGTGCCATCCTCCCTGACTCCGAGAATGGTCCAAAGGCGCTTTCCAGAGTCCCTTGTGCCAGCCAAACTTGGCTGTCCTAACTGTGCCGGCCTAATTCCAGGTTGGGATTGTGCTCTCAATATGCAACCAACATCTGTGTCAATGAGATTTGGTGGTAGACCATTCTGAGAGGTGGAACATGGGTCCTTATCCCATCCATTGCAACTGCCAAAAGTAGCTTTTGACCCTATCTTTAGGGTACAATCCTAAACTGAGTTAGACTGGCATAAGCTAAGCCAGCAAAGTTTGGCCAGCACAAGGGACAACGTAAAGTATGCTTGGACCACTCTCAGAGTCAGAGAGGCCAGCACACAGGTGTGCGCCATCCTCCCAGATTCTGAGAGTGATCCAAACATGCTTTATGGTGGCTCTTGTGCTGGCCAATCTTTGCTGGCTTAGCTTATGCTGGCCTAACTCCAGTTTAGGATTGTGCTCACAATTGGTGCCAGGTAGCCATCCAGGCTTTTTTTCCCAGCCCTGTGCAGTTCAGAGAAGCCTGACGCACAAAGTTTAGCAGAGTAGAGCTTATCCTGGCTTGGTGATACATAGTGGAAAAGCTTCACCGTGCTAAATTTCTGTCGGTCAAGGCTGCTGTTCTGGGCCCAGAAGGAGGGCAAGTTGAAAACAGGTGGCAACTCATATTGGTCTATAGCCTGGAGAGGTTTTCATAGAGGCTGCTTTTACCAGCCATGCAGGGAGATGCAGAAGCGGGAAACTGTCCCTGGAAAAAGAATGTCCTGTCTGTGCACATTTGAAAGGAACAGGAAAATTGCTGTGTTGAAACAGGCAAGACTCGCACTGAATTGCATTTGCCTTGATTAACGAAATATATCCTTGTTACGTTCTGTATATTATTGTGCTGCTGTTTTTTTTTTTCCCTGCAGCTTGAGATCCATTGACTGAGAAAAGAAATGAAGCCCCAGCAATCCAGATGGTAAGCCAAACATGTCAGGGTTCAGTGCTGTGCTGAAGGGGAGGAAGCCACAGATCAGGGACTGGGGTGGGGGACGGGTATCTGGACACCGTTTGAAATTATCTACTTTGCCATGAGGGAACTTTGCATTTTGAAATTTTAAAAAAATGAGCCGAGAATCTTGCATCTGCATCTGATACTTCTGTGTCTGGAAGCTATGATTGCATGGACAAATGAGAGTGCAATCCTAACCTGGAGCTGCACAGTTAGGCCAGCAAAGTTCGACTGGCACAAAGGACACCGTAAAGTATGTTTGGACCACTCTCAGAGAGGCCAGCGCCCAGATGTGTGCCATCCGCCCTGACTCTGAGAGTGGTCCAGACATGCTTTACAGTGGCCCTTGTGCCGGGCAAACTTTGCTGGCCTAATTATGCTGGTCTGACTCCAGGTTAGGATTGCACTCTAAAATGCATACGTTCCTATATAACCAATCTGGTGTATGCATAAAAAGGTTGCCGGTGGCCAGGGAGGAAGCAATCCATTAGTGAAACAAATACATACAAGTATTGAATTTTTAAAAGCCAGCATACATACATTTCCGGCTCTCTTTTCAGAGATATACTTAAAACAATATTTGGACTTGTTTTTCTGGCAGTGATTTAACAGTCTTGTTAATTTGTTATTATTAGCATTCGCAAACAGACCCAGCAAAGTTCTTCTGCACTATCTCCTTTTTTTTTTTAACTTATTGCATTTATATCCCATCCTTCATCCAAGAAGCTCAGGGCAGCACACTTGGTTCTCTCCCTCCCTAGTTCCTCACAACAACCCTGTCAGGTAGGTTAGGCTGAGAGTGAGTTATTGCCCAAGTGCACCCAGCAACGTTCCATGCCATTTTGAACCTGGTTCTCCAGGCCATAGTCCAGCACTCTAAACACTACAATTCTCTGGCTTTTCTCGGTTTGCCTGTTGATTGATTCCCTTTAAACACTGCATGGCTGCAGACGACAGTGCAGCTACCGCTTCCCTGACCTATTCCATTCTTCTTTCCTTCTGCTCAGAAGCAGGGCACAGTCTTAAGTTGTGCTGGAATGGCGAGGCTGGCAGGCACCTTAGGCACACTGGGGAGCCTCCCCAGAGCAAGGGCACGTTCGCACCCTTGCCCGAGGGAGCCTCCCCATGTGTTTCCTCAGATCTGCGCCTGCTAAACACCAGGCACAGAGCCAAGGAGGCTGTATGGCCCGAATCAGGGCCATGCAGCCTGGGGGTGGAGACTTGGATGTGGTCTACAGGCAGCATCCCAACCCCGCTCCCTTCCCAGGCCAGCCCACCCACCAGCCCAGTTCCTCCCTCCCTCCCTCCCAGAACCACCCTAGCGCCAGCCGAGTTCAGCTGGCACACAAGCAGCTTGGTGCCAGTAATCTTAGGCTGACGCTACTGCTAGCGTTGGGCCAAGAGCGGATGCGGGGGTTGCCCATGACATTGCGCCGATGGTAGCACGCACCGTTGGCGCAATGTCACTTCTTGGATTGCACCCTTAGTATGAACTGGTCCTGATCCTTGCATAACAGTAATATACGGCAGTGCTTCTCAAACCTTTTAGCACCTGGACCTTCTTTTTCGAATGACAATCTGTCGGGACACACTGGAAGCGATGTCATTAACTTGGAAGTGATGTCATGGCCAGAAGTGACATCATCAAGCAGGAATTTTTTTAAAACATCCCCATATGACAAAATCAAATCAAATCAAGTAGTTAATTAAAAGTTTACAAAAAGTTTAAGAATTCATTTTAAAAATTCCCCGAACATCCCAAACTGCAATCCTATCTACCCTTACCTCGAAGTAAGCCGCAGTGACTACCATAGTTAAAAGCAGACACATGGAAGCCTGTTAGAAATACAGATCTGTAATATTTCCCCAGATGCAGTCACATACCATGGTAGCATCAAGTCTAATAGATTACAAATAAGGTACACCGTGAATTAATAGGGACCACCTGAAATTGGCTCGTGACCCACCTAAGTGGGTCCCCACCCACCAGTTGAGAAACACTGAATATAGTATTGGTTTTTTAAAAAAAGTGTGTTTGTGTTTTTTTAAGGTTGCCTGAACTCCAGGTATTCCATGAATTTCTGGCTGCAGCAATAAGCAACTCATCGGCAGACGTCCTACTGCTGCCATTGCATAGATTGTGGACTCCTACCCAACCTAGCCTATAGCAATCAGGTAAGCTTGAGTCATGTAAAGATGCGTTTATCCCAGTGTTCAAAGGATAACAAAAACAGTGTGGTTAAATGCTTTGCAGCTCAATCCAGAATGAGCCTTCCACTGGTGGAATGTGCATTCTGCTGGTGGAAATGTTGCTGTGGCAGTGTGTGTGACAATTCACCAGTGCTCGTGGCAGTGGCCGAGAGTGTGGGCCAGTGGAGAGCCCCCCCCCACTGGAGCCTGGGCAGATAGTGCAGGGAATGGGGCAGGAGGAACAGTGAGCAGATGGGGAGGGGGTGAGTGGCAGGCAGAACAGGGGTTGGAGGGAATGGATCCAGGTATGTGCCAGGATCTTTAACCCTTAGTCTCCTTTAGCTAGATCTCTTCAAGGCATACCTGAAAGGCTGTCATAAGGAAGAAGGGACAAATGTGTTCTTATCTGCCTTTGACAGTGGAACTAGGTCTAATGGGTACAAACTGCAAGAGATTCCGGTTGGACATCAGGCAGAAATTCATGACGGTAAGGGTGGTTTGACAGTGGAACACATTGCCGAGGGAGGTGGTGGATTCTCCCTCACCGGAGACCTTTAAGCAGAGGCTTGACAGGCACTTGTTGGAGATGCTCTAGGGGGATTTCCTGCTACAGGCGGGGGGGGGTGGACTAGATGATCTTGTAGATCCCTTCCAGCTCTGTGATTCTATAGTCTTCTTGGTTCTCTGTCAGCAAGGAATGGTTCTGTGCAGGTAAGGTAACCTACACAATCACCATCATGATTGTGTGCTACGCAATCACCATTATAGCCACAGACATCAGAGAGGCGGGTAAAGTGAAACATTTTAGGTGGGTCCTGATGCTAAAAGGTTTGAGAACCATTGGTATGCCAAGCATCCACGAATCCAGAGCCAGCTATTGATTTAAGGCGAAACTGAGGCAACAGTTCAAGAAACAGCTGTGAGCCCAGAGCGGAAGCAACTGCAGCCCAGCAGCCTCTTCCTACTTCCTTAAGAAGAGCCGACAGGAAGCTGGAGCCAGGATGCATCTGCCATGACGTCCCAGCGCAGGCTGCAGCCCTGCCTCCTGGCTGGAGTGTTCACTTTGGCTTCAGTATTCTGCTGTACCAAAGTAGACTGTGGGCAGATCTACATAGACCCGTGCTGCTGTTGGGGAGAGGCATCTGAGTGGTTGTGGCTTATCTAAGGCCAGTGGAAGTGAGTCATGCAAGCACCAACCTTCACTTCGATTGTTGTCATAATGCAATCTTTTTGTTTTAAATTTCGCTGGTTTTGAGGGCACAATCTTAACCTGGAGTTAGGCCGGCACAGTTAGGCCGGCACAGTTTGGCTGGCACCAGGGCCACTGTAAATAAAGCACGTTCAGACCACGCTCGGAGTCATGGTGCACGCCTGTGTGCTGGCCTCTCTGACTCGGAGAGTGGTCTAAACGTACTTTACAGTGTCCCTTGCTCCAGCCAAACTTTGCTGGCCTAACTGTGCCGGCCTAACTCCAGGTTAGGATTGTGCTCTGATTATCCTACACTTATTGTTCATCTTGAATTTGGTGCCACCAGCAGTATGTACTGTTGGGGCCCAATCCTGTCCAGGTTTTTGGTGTCACTGCAGCTGCAATGCAACCCCAAGGTAAACAAACAAATATTATCTTACTTTGAGGAGGCCTCCATGACTTCCCCTCCACCACAGAATGCAGCAGACACCCCATTGGGACCATGGAGTTATAATAAACATGGAGAAGAAATGACGTCATATTCTTGAAACTTCCGGTCCGGTCTAACAATATGGCCGATGCAATGGGTCTGGTCCCATGGTCTGGTCTAACAATATGGCCGACGCAACTCCATGGGTCTAACAATATGGCTGACTAATTATGCGGAATTAAACCTTGGAATTGCATATTAACTCATAATTAGGTTACCAATGATGTTTCTCCACGATCACACGTTGTTATTTTGGTAAGTTTTTACTTCAGGAGTAAACGATTCAGTCCTAAACACTACGCGCAAAGCAATCTGAAATGCTTGGAATCAGCATTTTGAGTATAAAAACATGGCCGCTAAGCCCGCCCCCTCTGGTCTCACTTCGTTCCTATCTAACTGCATGGGCAGGGCCACCCCCTGATTGGGACAGCTACTTGAAGGCTGGAAAATTGGATAGGATTTGACCAGTGATGTCATCCAAGCGCGCCAACTACCGGAACGCTCAGATGATTGACAGCCCTCCGCCCCTACGGGCGAGGGAGGGAGGGAGGGCGGGCCCAGCAGCAGCTCGCCTGTCCTCCGAAGCAGCGGCGCGGCCCGGAACCTCCGCGGAACTAGCAGAACGGAGTACCGGGCCGTTCCGCCTGAATGACGCCTCTGGATTTGACCCTTAGTCTCTTTAAGCAATAAGAGGATAGGTGGGGATGAAAGTTAAGACTTTTCTGTGGTAGGCAGAGCAGTGTGTATAGCTTTGCCTCCCTTTCTCGGAACAGTCTGCCACCAGTGGTTACAGCACAGACCTTTGGCCAAAGCAAGGAGTGAGCAGATCTGGGCTTGAGCCCAGAGAAAGAGAGGGCAAGAAAACACGATTAAAAGCATCTGCATGGGTGTCTGTGTAAAGGGTAAATGCAGGCATCGTGACTGTTTAGTCTGGAAAGCAGAAGAGGATGAGGTGCGGTAGTAGCTCTATTGTTTTGTTTTCCTTGTTTCAGCATCAAGCTTTACAGCCCCAGAGCAGCACAACTTCAATCATTCCTTGATTTAGCAACAGGGTCCCTGTATCTTTTAGCTCTTGGGGAGAAAAGCTACTGTGATGGTGGTAGGGAGAAATAATACTTTTTATCCAGGAGTTGGAAAGAAAAGGGATTTATTAACCCCTCTCAATCCAACTCCCTCCCTCCTCTATTCACCCTAAAGCCACCCACAGCTGTTTTGCATAATAAAAGATTCACCATCCATAAGCTATGCCAACAGTGGCTGCAAATATTCCTGGAGGATGTATTTTTTTTGTTCCTTCTTCAAACTGATATAATCTTGCTTTCAGGGGTCATCTGGAGGTTACAGGGGCAATCCTAACCAACTTTCCAGCACTGGCATAGCTGTGCCAATGGGGCATGTTCTGCATTCTGCAGTAGAGTAGTAGTCATCATAGAGACCTCCTCGAGGTAAGGGAATGTTTGCCCTTACCCCAATGCTGGAAAGTTGGTTAGGATTGTGCCCTAATGCTGATTGTTAGAGACTCCAGGTCAAACCTGGAGTGTTGACAAGCCTAATTATGCATAACCCTTCGGATATTTGCTCCTTCGGAGGATCAACCAGGCACTGCAGAGTGTAGAGGCTTGAATGGATTGTCTTTTTGTTCAGATGAAATAATGAAAGTGTAGCCCAGTGTAGCTAATGAAAGTGTAGCACAGTATAGTGCAATGAGGGCAAAAAGTTGCCCCGGAAGTGATATCACAACAGGAAGTGACATCACAATTGTATTTCCATTTTCTCTAGTTTTTTGGTCATAACGTTTGATTGATAGAAGATATTACACTCCAGTTCGTTTCATTGCATTCTGCATGAAATTCCACATCGAATGATATAGAACATGACAGTATTATTCCTAATAAACACAATTTTAATAAACTGCTATGTTTACATGGCAGTTGTATTTTTGTTGCAGGGTTTTTGGCCATGTTTGACAGAGTAAAGATATTTCATTCTGGTTTGTTTCATTGCATTTCGCATTAAATTACCTTTCCAATGATATAGAACGTGGTGGTATTATTCATACATACCAAGGCTTTCTCAGTTTTGGGCACTAGTGGCTCAGCTTGTTGCCCCGCTAAAGCTTGTTGCCCAGTGCAATTGCACCCCCCCTGCACATCTTTCGCTATGCCACTGGCCAAGGGTCTCCTCTGGGTGTTCTCTGCAATGGTCACTGGCATGTCTGGCTCTGAGTTGGTTTGGTCAGTGCATGCACCACAGTTACAGAGCACAGAGAAATGGATATTGCAGGAAGAAATTCTTCCTACTTCAGTATGAGGAAGGGCCTTTCCAGGCAGTGGTTTTCCAGCTGTTCATTTTTTATTTTTTAGGGGGAACATCCAGATGGCTGCCTTCAGGGTGGCTCTACTGTTGCAAGGGTGCTGCTGAAAGGGCAGTATTTTTGTCACTGGAAAAGAACAGCTCCCCACCCTCACACTGGCTAGCAGCACCTGCAGTGATTGCGAGTGATTTCTGGAATGCAGTTGTGCAACGTGTTGATGGCACCAGTGAGGAGCGGCCGTTCTCCCTCCCCAGGCCAGTGCCATTTTTGTGAGCCCGTAAATGGGGTGTGATTAGTCGAGGGACTGGCATTCATGTTGTGACTTGAGTTCTGGGCCTTCCCCTGCTGCATCAGGAAAGTGCAAGAACACTCCTGCCTTTTTTTTTTAATGCAGCGAACAAAGACGTCCCCCAGGAATACCCTGCTGTTTGGTAAAGTTTTTTCTTTTAAGCCTTTTAACGCGTTGAGGGCTGCACTTACTTTCCCTTGCCAGCTCCAGAGTGTACTGCTCCATGATTGGACCGTTTTAAGGTGGAAAACCCAAAAGCAGATCCCGCTAGTGGTGCGAGATTGGCCGTGACACGAACTAAGAAGCGCTGTGTTTTTTTTGTAAGGAGTAGCGTCGTTTGGAAATTTCCTCTGAGCACCATTGCCTCAAAACAGAATGAAAGCGACTGTGCATTTGCAGCAAAGAACATGCATGTGCTATTACAACCATAAAACCTGCCCATGATTATGGGCGCAATCCTAAGCTGTGTTGGAACAGGTAGGCCAGAGGGCCTGTGCTGTGTTCGGTACAGCTTGGGAGCAGGCAGGAGCCTCCCTGGGGCAAGGGCATGTGCGCACCCTTACCCTAGGGTAGGCGCCAGCCAGAGGCGGATCTACAGGGAGGGCAAAGCTCTAAGTGTTGCAAGAAGCCTTACCCTGTCATGTAAATCCCTCCTCTCCCTTGCTGCTGTAGCCAGTAAGCAACGCCAAGATGTTGCTGTTCCCTGTGAGGATTGGCTGAAACGGTGCAGGAGGGGAGTGATTTCCACTGCAAGGTAAGGCTTCTTACAAAACTTAGAGCTTTGCCCTCCCTTAGATCTGCCTCTGGCGCCAGCTAGCCCAATTAGCTCCTTGACTCTGCGCCTGCTGTTTCGCTGGCGCAGAACCGAGGACGCCGCACAGCCGAAATTGGCCTGGGGATGGGAGTTGGGATACGGGCCAGCACACCTCCCAGCCCACCCACCTGCACCCAGAAATGCCCTCCCACCCTTCCTTGGCTGGCACAGGAGCAGCGCAGCGTGGGCTTCGGCTGGCACTGTTGGGCCGATGCCGCAGCTACAGCGTCAGCCCAATGGCAGCAGTGCTGATGCGAGGGTGCCGCATGGTTCTCTCATGCCAGCACTGCCGCTGTTGGGCTGCGGCTAACAGCTAGCGTTGGTCCAACACAGTGCCTTGGATTGCGCCCGAAGCGTTGCGCGTGCACAGACCAAACCATAGTCAAGGAGCTGTCCCCGTTTTGTACAACCCCTTGACGTATAAAGGTGGCAAGCAGCAGGGGCGGACCTAGTCAAAATGGCGCCCGGGGCACCCAATAGAAGTACGCCCCCATGGGAGCCCAGGTCTACCCACCAGAAGCAGCCCCGGGTAGACCTGGGCTCCCCTCAAGGGAGCCCAGGTCTACCCATTAGAAACAGCCGCGGGCAGACCTGGGCTCCCCTCAAGGGAGCCCAGGTCTATTCGTGGCTGGTCCCAATGGGTAGATCTGGGCTCCGGAGCCCAGGTCTACCCGCGCAATGTTGTGGGGGCCACTGGCACCCCCCTAGACGGCCCCAAGATGGCGCCCAGGGCTCGTGCCCCCCTGCCCCCCTAGATCCGCCACTGGCAAGCAGGTCTCTGTGCTGGCTCCTTGCACATACCTGCCGAGAGCAGGGTTTAGCTCGGCCACGTAAACCGCAAACTTAAAACAATTGCCACCTTAACCAGCGTGGGCTATGCAGTACTATCAGGTGGCAACACAAGCGCGGAACAACCATGTCATGCCTCAGGGTGCTAAAAGTGGTCAGTGCAAAAACAGAAGAGGGGGCTGTCCCAGGCTGGGTGGGCGAATTAGTACATCAAAAACTCTGAGACCAAAAGGGGGGGGGGAAAACCCACAATGAAAGACAGTTTGATGAGAGGGTAGAATAAACGCTCCACTGTTTGTCTGCTGAACAGAACTATAATCCCGTTAAATTAGGCAGTTCCTCATTTGGGTTTGTTGCTCTTTTTGTACCCTGCCCTTCTGGAGCTCCAGGCAGCTCTTGATTTAGCAGCAAGAAGGGAAGGGAGGGGGGG
>JAJKFI010000004.1:2002486-2030773 GCA_029204185.1 Lerista edwardsae
GCCTCATTGGCAGGGCTATGCCAGTGCTGGGAAGTTGGTTAGGATTGCGCCCTATACCACCTACAGTGTATCACCTACCTAGTACAATTTAAAATGATTATAATTGTCATTTTAATTTCCAAAAATGGAAATAGAAGCACACAACACTGTGCTTTCTGCATTTCTAAGTGCAGAAAACGCCAAAATCTGTGGGGGGGGGGAAATTAAACTGTTTTCACCCACCTGTATGGATGACACAACGTGGATGGGAAAGAGAAGTTTGGCGCTGAAAGAGAGGAGATAGGCTTCTTCGTTGCTCCCTCTGCCCCTCTGTTTGTTTCTCGTGTCACCCCGGAACTGGCTTGTCTCTTGCGTGAGGCTTGCTAACCAAACTAGGCCTCAAATCTTGTATATGGACAAATTGTGTGGGTGGCACTGCTAGTTTAGGTTAGGGTGGCGGCCTTGCGTCCGGTTCTTTGCTTGCAGAAAACTCCCATTGGATTATTGTGTCTCTCTAAGCAGGAGGCTGTCTGTCAAAGGGCTTTAACTGGTAATGGGTATCCTTGTCTGAATACCATACTGGCAAAAAGGTACCTGATTTCAGGTTCAGCACTCTTTGATGCTTCTCTGATCTCCTCCCCCCCCCTCCCGAAAAATAGACCTCTTGAAACCAAACTGGACTTTCCATGTTGGTAGGGGATTTTCCAAGCAGATGCTCTCTGCTTCCCAGCCTAAATCCTCTAAGACTGGTAGAATTCAAAGCCATTAGAAGTTTAAAAAAAAAAAAAAGGAAAAATGCATTACAAAGGTTTCTCCTGAGTCTGCTGAATATAAGCTTTTGTGTGGCACCAGGCCAAAAACTCAGCCTAATTTCTCCGTGTTATTGAGGTCAGATCTTTTTCTTTTTCTTTTTTTAATGATCCCTGTCGGTAGTCCTCACAGTCTCCCTCCTCTGCTCCAGATCATTCATGAATTCAGCTAGTGTATTTACCACTCAGCCCTTCAAATATCTAATTAAAATATTGAATAGTATTGGATGCCAGCCAGCCCCACTGAAATCCTCCTCCCAGTGTGACACTGGACAATTGATCACTGTCATTTTCTTGTCAGTTTATATCCCTCTCACATAACAGAGCTTGTCTGGCCCAAAGTTTTTGGTGGTTTCATTATGATGGTTATTGTGTGCTAGTTATAGCTGAGAAGGAGCCAGAGGTCTGACTGATCCAGACAGGCAGAGTGGAATCTGCTCTTTCAGGATTGGCACCTAGGGCTTTGTTCAGAACCTTGAGACTCCTAAATTAAAAGTTTCTAGTCCTCATGATGGACCATTGTGAAGAGACTTTTGGAAATGTGAGAAGGTGTTTTGCCAAAGAGTCAGTCTGGTGGCACGTGAGGTTGTATGATGTTTCTAAGCTTCTGAAAGGGATTTCTGAAGGATCTCATAGTCTAGAGCAGTATTATTCAAGCAGTGGGTTGGGACCCACGTGGTGGGTCGTGACCTGTGTCAGGTGGGTCGCGGAAAGCTGGGAGCAGCCATCTTGGAAGTGGCAGACCTGACTCTTATTAAATTCCTTTTGTGAGTGTTAACAGTTCACATTTTCAAGCGAGGGTTTTGTTTTTAATTTTGGTTTTAGTTCAGCGCTTTTTCATAATATTTTGTCCTAATCTTGCTTTCTGTCAGGGATGTTTCATGGCTGTACAATTGCTGCAGTCCAAGAATTTTCATTTCAGGAGTGTCATTTTATTAAGTTACAATGACAGCACTTCCTGCTTGATGATGTCACAGCAATCAAACAGTATTTATATACCACTTTTCAGCATGAAGTTCACAGAGTGGTTTACAGGCAAATAATAATAAAGTTAAATGGCTCCCTGTCCCAAAAAGGCTCACAACCTTAAAAAATAAATAAAGCCAGCAACAGCCACTAGAAAAGACACTGCACAGGAGTGAAGAGGGACAAGTACTCTCCCCCCAGTAAATATAAGAGGAACACCACTTGGAAAAAGTGCCTCTTGCCCGGTTAGCAGGGGTGCCACAACATCACTTCCAGGCAGCAGTGTTATGCTGCCGGAACGCTGGGTGGGTCATCCGGGTGATCGACAGCCCGCCTGTCGCGTTCCGCAGCGTTCCGCTGTTTGCGTAATGTACGCAAGCGGCGTAATTGGTTACGCAAACGGCGTAACGCTCCGGAATGCGACGGGCGGGCTGTCGATCACCCGGATGTCCCGCCCAGTGTTCCGGCAGCGTAACACCGCTGCTTCCAGGTTAATGACATCACTTCTGGTGGGTCCCGACACGAATGCCATTCTAAAAAGTGAGTCCTGGTCTAAAAAGTTTGAATACCACTGGTCGAGAGGTGTTTTTGGATCCAGCCTTGACCTTGGAATCCTAGGCTGCCATTCTGTCCCTTCCTAAAGAAGCGAGATCTGGCCTTGGTAGTCCATGCCTTGGTGACATCATGGCTGGACTGCTGCAATGTGCTCCATTTGGAGTTGCCCCTGAAAACAGTCCTCCAACTTCAACTGGTGGATGATAACAGCAGCCAGGGTACTTGGCGGTTTCCCTTTTGGAAGAAGTATCATATAAAAGCTTGGCTTTGTAGTTGCCCCGGGGAGAAGAAATAATTTAAGGCTTTGTCTGTTATGAAAGCTGTTTAAACGACGGCACACTAAATTGCACATGCCTCAGAAGCAGCTTATTTGATTCATAAACGAACTGCTAAGCTAGGCACCCACACAGCAGAACGCATCTCTGCTGGTTGTTAGGCAGAATATCAGCCGTGACACACAAGGAGGCAGGAAGAGCATCTCTTTCAGGGATGGCCAAAACTGATGTGCAAGTCAAAGGAAGCCGCTTGAGCCATTTGAGTGCAGAACTTGAGCAGATGGAGAAAGTGAATAGAGCCAGGATTAGGATAAGCCTCTTGGTAGACGCCCATGTTAGGGATACAACTTTTCCAACTTCCCATTTCCTTCCCATTTTATGCAGTGATGTACTATCTCTGAACCTGGAGGCTTCACATGGCTGCCAGACTTTGGAAAGACATTTATGACAAAACTTATCCATTATGACAAGTCTAATCCCTTTTAAAGCCTTGTAAGCTAATGGCCATCATCATAAGAACATGAAGAGCTCTGTTGCATCAGGCCAAAGGCCCAGCTTCCTGTATCTCACAGTGGCCCGTCAGATGCCTCAGGGAGCACACAAGACAACAAGATACCTGCATCCTGTTGCCACTCCTTTGCACCTGGCATTCTGAGGCAGCCTATTTCTAAAACCAAGAGGTTGCATATACCTATGATGGCCTGTAACCTATGATTGACTTTTCTTCTAGAAATCTGTCCAATCCTCTTTTAACGGCATCTAGGCCAGGCGTCATCACCATATCGTGTGGCGAGGAATTCCACAGATTTATTACAGGCTGGCTAAAAAAAACACACACACAAGCATGCCCACACCGTGGATACCTGATACCAGTGGATACTGGGGACGCCTTTTCAAAAATAGAGGAACATCAGTGGTTTTGCTGCAACAGATTAAAAAAAGGAGATTTGTGTCGGGGGGCCCCAGCTCCCTGGTATAGGATCCTTTCTCCCAGCAGTCGGTTGTATCCTTGAGGCGTTTGAACCAACTGGAAGCAGGGCAGTGGTGTCATCTACAAATAAGGAACGGGAACGCTGGGCAGGACTTCCACGGGACTTCCACATGATTGGCTGCCCACCCTTCCCATGGCTGCCCTGGCCTCGGGGTGGTGGTGTGCCTGCTTGCCAGGGGAGACGGGTGGGGGCGTGCTGGAGCCTGGGCGAGCAGCGGTGGGGCGCGCAAACCAGGGGCAGCCCCCCCCCCCGAGGCCAGGGCAGCCGTGGAACGAAACGGGTGGGCTGCCAATCACGCGGAAGTCCCGCCCAAGTCCTGCCCAGCGTTCCCGTTCCTTATTTGTAGATGACACCACTGAAGCAGGGGTGAGAGAGATGTGAACCCGCCCAGCTGTGGGTTGGTGTGGCCCAGCACATCAGAGGTTTGGTGTGGGGAAGGAAGTTGCTTTACTCCGGTCCTTCTCCCACATCTCAGGCAGTCAATGGCTCATGGGCAAGCTGGACCACTTCCTCTAACTGCCGCACCATTCTGCCCCCCCCATCACAGGGGGCCTCTTCTTTATAGTCTCCACTCTCCGGGTCCACCCTGCTTTTCCAGAGGTTATTAAGGTCCCTCCCTCTGTCAGGGAATGTTTTCCCGCCTTCCCACCCAGGTGCGGCGAGCTGTGCCTTGTCTGCCCCTGTGACCGAGGGCGCAAGACCCCGCGGGTCGGCCACCTCTGACCCGCGGGTGTTGGACGATGCTGCGTGCTCGCCTGGGCCGCTGCCCAGTGCCTGCCAATCATGTTGTAATCAGCGGCCGGTAGGTGATCTTGGATGGCACATCTGTGGCTGCCCCGCGTCGTATCGACTGTGCCGAGGGCAGCTGCTGCTCAACCTTGGCCTTCGCCAGGCCGGGCAGATGTCTGGGATGGCCTGGTCAGCGCACCGCGGTGCGACACACTCGTGGCCATCCCTGGATCCTTGGGCCCGGCCCTTTTTTCTCTGGCAAGGCGGCGTGAGGAGGCAGCCGATCCCCCTGAGGTAAGCCCGCCGCGGGTCCAAGTCCCGCTCCAGGGCCAGGACCTGGCAATTTGTTTAATGTTCCCCTGTCTTTTTAATGTGGGACGTGGTGGCGCAGCGAGTTAATCCGCTGCTGCTGGGCTTTCTGACCGCAAGGTTGGGAGTTCAAGACTGCGCGACGGAGTGAGCTCCCGTTGCTTGTCCCAGCTCCTGCCAACCCAGCAGCTCGAAAGAACCTAAATGCAAGTAGATAAATAGGGACCACTTCGGTGGGAAGGGAACGGCGTTCCATGCGCTACGGCGTAGAGTCATGCCGGCCACATGACGACGGAAACTTGTCCTTGGACAAAACACCAGCTCTACAGGCTTTGAAACGGAGATGAGCACCGCCCCATACAGTCAGTCACGACTAGACCATTTGGTTGTGGGGAAACCTTTACCTTTTATCTTTTTAATAGGAGTCCCAGTCTCTATGGTATCCACGGATAACTGAAACTGTGGTTACCAAATCAGTGGATACTGTGGCACGCCTATATTTTCTTTTGTGTGTTCAAACTTTCCTAATGCTCAATTTTAGTGGCTGTCCCCTCGTTCTGGTGTTGCGTGAGAGAGAAAAGAACATCCCTTTATCCACTCTATCCACCTCCTGCACAATTTGTGCATCACAATTGTGTTCCCCTCAGGTGCCTTTTTTCTAGACAGAAGAGCCCCAAACACTGTAGCTTGTTTGCCACTCTGCTCGTGCAGCTCTTTTCATTCCCCACAGTTGGGCCGGGCATGCAGATGCTGTACAATCCCCTCCATGGGCTATTCTCGCCACTCCTGCCATGCGAGATCCACCAGCGCATCTGGATAACTGGATAACCAGCCCAGCAGTTTTAAACTCCTGTGGAAACGTTTAGAGCGCAATCCTAAACAGGAGTTAGGCTGGCATAAGCTAAGCCAGCAGAGTTGGCTGGCACCAGGGCCACCATAAAGCACATGTGGTCCACTCACAGAGTCAGGGAGGGTGGCGCACGTCTGTGTGCTGGCCTCTCTGACTCAGAAAGTGATCCAAACATACTTTACAGTGTCCCTTGTGCTGGCTAAACTTTGTTGGTTTAGCTTATGCCGGCCTAAGTTTAGGATTGCGCCCTTAGGCATGCATTGCTGGAGCAAGTCTTAAGACAGTGAAAGTTCCCTGCCCTCAACTTATCATTTTCTTTTTACAGGATCAATTTTTGAACTACATGGAGTTCTTTCTCAGGCCTGTTTATTACGGTGGCCCAGCTTTCGTATCTCCTCATTAAACCCAACAGGAGCATCCAGTATCCTTGCCTCTCTTGTGTTTCCCTCCACCTTTTCTATAATTAGCGGTTATGATAAATATTTGCTCCATTGAGCAAGAAAAGGGAATGTGCACTGACAGCTCTCAGGAATATAATGTCGAGCCCCAAAGGAAGCTCTTTATTTGCCTCCTATTAATAGCTTGTCAAGGTTATAAAATGAGAAAGAATTATTCATCTCAAAGGTTGTTTTCAAAGGGGGCGAAATCGATAATGTCAAGCGATGGTTGCATGTCTGGGCATTTGGAGGCCTCTGCGAATGGCAGCTGGGGCCTATAA
Organism: Lerista edwardsae; assembly: GCA_029204185.1. NCBI lineage: Eukaryota > Metazoa > Chordata > Lepidosauria > Squamata > Scincidae > Lerista > Lerista edwardsae. The sequence goes on from JAJKFI010000004.1 coordinate 2,008,669, forward strand.
AAGCTGATGGGGTTAAGGAGCAAGGCAATCGGTCTCCACCCCCCCACCCCCCCTTTTGCTCATTGTCATTAACAGGGTCTTCCATGAGCGGGTGGATACCATTTCTCAAATGGAAATGTACTTTCCACTCACTCACCAATATACAGTTGTCCTCCTTGCTTAAATCAACATTCACAGGCTCATTTAAGCAGTGAAAAAGTAATTCCCCTAAATCTATGGCTACCAGATACAAACTAGGGCAGAGTGCCTATACCTTTCACCATTGTGCAGAAGGGGAAATTTGGGCAGGTGCAGCTCATCCTGGAAGGGTTTCAAAAGCTGCACCTGCCAAGATTCCCTCTTCTATACAATGGTTAAAGGCACAGGCACTCTGTCCCAGTTTGTATTTGGTAACCCTATTTGTAGGAGACCCTTTTGATGGAGAAATAAAAAGAAGTTAAGATTTATATTTGTACACACTGATCACATGATAAAGAGGTATGATGATTTAAGAGGTATGCTTAAATGCATGATTTAAGAGGTATGGTTAAATAGGGTTCCCAGATACAAGTGGAGACAGAGTGCCTTTACCTTTAACCATTGTACAGAAGAGGGAATTTGGGCAGGTGCAGCTCATCTGGAAGAGTTTCAAAAGCTGCACCTGCCAAGATTCCCTCTCTATACAACAGTTAAAGGTATAGGCACTATGTCCCAGTTTGAATCTGGCAACCCTACATACATCATGGTCTTGGCCTGCACCTGTGCCAGATGTGTGCCCCGCCTCCAGAATGGCTCCATTTTTGAGCCATTTGGAGCCAATGGAGGGCAGCTGAGTGAGTCCTGGAGTGCGAGCATATCACTCCCTGCACACCACCTCCCCTGACACTCCCCTTCGGCCTGGTGCTAAGGGCCTGCCCCAGTAGTGCTATCCAGCTGGTACGCTGGGCGGGACTTACGTTTGATTGGCAGTCCGCCCGTTGCATCACGCTGTGTTCCGCCGCTTTCCTGCATGCCGGGGCATGCGGGAAAGCAGTGGAATGTGGTGTGACGCAACAGGCGGACTGCCGATCAAACATAAGTCCCGCCCAGCGTACCGGCTGGATAGCACCACTGGCCTGCCCCCTCCCCCCTGCCACCCGCTTTGTCCACAACTACATCTGAGGCTACAAATGTATACACGCCTGAGAGTGTAAACCCCATTGAACTCAGTAGGACTTACTTCTGAGCAGACCTGCCTAAGATTGTGCTGTAAATCAATTCAGCACTTGCAGTTGGGGCTCAACCAGATGTGACTTTAAATACAGCAGTTGACTTTCTGCATGGAGGCAGTGCTGCTTTCAGCCACACTTGCTTGCTCGAAAAAGGGAAAAACAACACTGTTTCAACGTGTCACTGAGTTTAAAGTGAGTAATTGAAAAAGAGAGGGAGAAAGGTGAGAGAGTGGAAATAATGGAAGTCATGCTGGCTGTAGAGAATGGCTACTGTCTCCTTAGGGAAGGTCTGGGTTATGTTTTGATGAAGCACCAGATCCAGAAGTACGTAGATTAACATATCCCCATCCTGTTCCCACTTTCAGGGTTAGAAATTTAGGGATGTGCAGAATGCCTCTGTGAAATTTCACTTATCTCAGGGAAACTAACATTTCTTTTTAGAATTCTCAGTTGCTTTTCTTGGGGGGGGGGGAAACCCCTACATTAATTTGCAAATTCACTTTTTGCAATGTTGGTAACCGGAGAGAAGACCATGTGCCAATCCTTTCAGAAATCTGCTCAGAGATTCTCCTGGAATAGGTTTGCTGGCTGTGTGCTGGAGAAAACAGCATATGCTAATAGCTAGATGTTACTCTGCTCTGTTTGCAGAACGCTGTTGGGATGATTAACGTCTAATGCAGTATTAGTATGTCGCTTTAATACTGTAATATGAAATGTAGCCTGGAGGGAGAGGCATTATCCTCCATTCCTTCGTATCTTCAAGAGGGAGGAACAGGAGTTGCTATTTAGGCGGATAACATAAAAAGATTGAAATCAATTTATGAGAGTTAATATGATATTAGAGTGTCTCTCCAGTGCAGGGGTGGGGGCTGCGGCAGACTCCAAAGGGTTTGATCTCTTTCTTAACTTTTTCCATTGAAGGAGCTCAAAGACAGCAGTGATGGGTGGTCCAGTATCAATCAGCACTCTCTTCCATTTGAAAACAAAACTCATCAGAGTAGCTCAACAGAGTAGCTCGTGACCCCCTAACAGGAGATACAGGCTTCTCTGGCAGAAACAGAAGCAGTTACATCTACATCTCCTTTTGTTGTACTCCAGTTTAAATACATTGGACTTGGGAGCAGTATTTTTCCTAGCCAGTGAGGTCTAGGACAGTTCCTCTGGGAAGGAAAATAAAATTCAGAGTGCAATCCTAACCTGGAGTTAGGCCAGCACAGCTAAGCCAGCAAAGTTTGGCTGGCACAAGGGACACCGTAAAGTATGTTTGGCCCATTCTCTGAGTCAGAGAGGCCAGCACACAGACATGCGCATCCTTCCTGACTCCAAGAGTGGTCCAAATGCGCTTTACGGTGGCCATTGTGCTGGCCAAACTTTGCTGGCCTAACTGTGCTGGTCTAACTCCGGGATAGGATTGCACTCTCAGAGGGCAATCCTAAATTGGAGATAGGCCGGCATAAATTCAGCCAGCAAAGTTTGGCCAGCACAAGGGACATCTCATAAAGCATTTTTGGACTACTATCTGAGTCAGGGAGGATGGCTCACGTCTGGGTGCTGGCCTCTCTGACTCCGAGAGTGGTCTAAACATACTTTATCGTGTCCCTTGTGCTGGCCAAATTTTGCTGGCTTAGTTTATGCCGGCCTAACTGAGTTTAGGTTGCACCTTCAGAGTTGTCTTTATGATAGGCAAGGATGAATAGGAAGGTCTTTCAGGGAAAATGTTTGGTCTGTTTTTCTAAAAGCAACACTGGAGGACACATGTTGGACCCTAGCTGTAGAGGCACCAATTTTAGCCAATTCCGACCACATCTGCAGATGTATATGCAGATTATCCTTCTCTTGTCCTTCTGCTCAGGATTATGATGGTGGGATTAGCGCGGCCAGTGCAGGAAATTATGTAGGGCAGCAGTGTGTAGTGAGCACTGGCATGCTTTTTCCCCCCTGCCATTTCAGCTGCTGAAACAAAGAAGGAAGGAATGAAGTCCATTCTTCTACTCTTCAGGAACAGTTGGGGCAAAGGAAAAGTGGCAAGTGTAATCTTATCATCAGGGATGTGTGCATACTCAGGGTTTTGTTTTTTGTTTTTTGAGTTTGCCAAAAATGTGCATCACGTTACAGCAATTTATTTGATTTATTTTCTATACTTATGCTAATCAGGGGAAGGGTTGTGCAGAACAATGAATTTCTACCTTTGGCCTACTAGAAAGGAGCCGTTGTGGGCCTGGGATGAGATGAAGGCGGATGGATAAGGAACTTGAGGCCGAGGCTAATGGAGGGTCAGACTAGACTATAGGGCAGTTGTTCCCAAAGGTTTTAGAGGCCCTAGATCTGGGGTCTCCAAGCATTTCACTACAAGGGCCACATAGCATATTTTACATATTTCCATGAGCCAAAAAAAGTCAGTTTTATAAGGAATGAATGAAATTTCGATGAATAAGTTTTACTTTTTTTGTAATCAGCATGATATGATTCAGAACAAAAGAGAAATGTGACAATTACAAAGAAACAATTCCGTGCTTAAACTGACAGTGCAATCCCAACCTGGAGTTAGACCGGCACAGTTAGGCCAGCAAATTTTGGCTGGCACAAGGGACACCAGAAAGTATGTTTGGACCACTCTCAGAGTCAGAGGCCAGCAGACAGACGTCCGCCATCCTCCCTGACTCTGAGGGCGTAATCCTAAACTGAGTTAGTCCGACAGAAACTAAGCCAGCAAAGTTTGGCCAGCACAATGGACACCGTAAAGTATGTTTGGATCGCTCTTGGAGTCACAGAGGCTGGAACACAGACTTGCGCCATCCTCCCCTGACTCAGAGAGTAGTCCACACATGCTTTATGATGGCCCTTGTGCTGGCCAAAGTTTGCAGGCTTAGTTTATGCTGGCCTAACTCCAGTTTAGGATTGTGCTCTGAGAGTGGTCCAAACGTGTTTTATGGTAGCTCTTATGCCGCCCAAACTTTGCTGGCCTAACTATGCAGGCCTAACTCCAGGTTAGGATTGCACTCTAAGAACTGCACTCTAAGATTGCACTCTAAGGATTGCACCTAAGAAATGAAACAATATAAATAAGAGTCAAACATTAATACGTCAAACATTAGCAAAAGCTCTGATCAAAATAAGTTGCTGTGGGCCAAATGTGGCCCCCAGGCTGTAGTTTGGAGACCCCTTCCTTAGAAGCTGCTTCCTGATTTGTAAATGCCAAGGGGTGTGGCTGTAATAGTGATTGAGTAGTATGCAATAGCAGCTTGTTTAACCCTTGATGCACAGAGTGCAATCCTAACCTGGAGCTAGGCCGGCACAGTTAGGCCAGCAAAGCTTCGCCGCCATAAGGGCTTCGCACCATAAAGCCCGTGTGGACCACTCTTGCAGTCAGGGAGGATGGTGTTTGCCTCTCTGACTCCTGTTGTTGTTGTTCAGTCGCTAAGTCGTGTCCGACTCTTCGCGACCCCATGGACCACAGCACGCCAGGCCTCCCTGTCCTCCACTAGCTTCCGGAGTTCGCCCAATTTCATGTTCATTGCTTCGGTGACACTGTCTAACCATCTCATCCTGTGCCGCCCCCTTCTCCTTTTGCCTTCCATCTTTCCCAGCATGAGGGTCTTTTCTAAAGAGTCCTCTCTTCTTATGAGGTGGCCAAAGTATTTGAGCTTCAGCTTCAGCATTTGTCCTTCCAGGGAACAATCAGGCTTGACTTCCTGGAGGATTGACTGATTGGATCTCCTTGCAGTCCAGGGGACTCTCAAGAGTCTTCTCCAACACCATAATTCGAATGCATCTATTCCTCGGCGCTCTGCCTTTCTTATGGTCCAGCTCTCACATCCATACATTGCTACTGGGAAAACCATTGCTTTGACTATGCGAACCTTGGTTGGCAGGATGATGTCTCAGGTTTTTATTAAGTTGTCTAGGTTCGCCATAGCTTTCCTCCCAAGAAGTAAACATCTTTTAATTTCATGGCTGCAGTCACCGTCTGCGGTGATCTTGGAGCCCAGGAAAGTCTGTCACTGCTTCCATTTCTTCCCCCTCTATTTGCCAGGAAGTGATGGCAGTGGTGGCCATGATCTTAGTTTTTTTTAATGTTGAGCTTTAAGCCAATTTTGGCAATCTCTGACTCCTAGAGTGGTCCAAACATACTTTACGGTGTCCTTTGTGCCGTCCAGATTTTGCTGGCCTAATTGTGCCTGCCTAACTCCAGGTTAGGATTGCGCCCATAGTCTGATCTGCCCCATCAGTTTTGTGAACCACCAAAAATTGGGTGGGTCCCAGACCCACAGCTTAAGAATCACTGCTATAAGGGATTCATGATGAACTGCTGTTTTTGTTTTACCAAGTACTAAGCGTTTCACACCATCTTCTCCCCCCCACCCCCAACAGCTCTAAATTGGAGAGTTAACAGGAAAAAGGCATGGGAGGATTTCCCCCTTCCTGGCCCACTTCCTCTCTTCTCTGTTCTTCAAAACAGGTTCCTGGTGCGGCTAATTAGTAAAACAAACACTGGTGGAGATCCTAATAGCAGATCTCCGGTGTCATCTCTTGTTTGCTGCCCCCCCCCCACATAGTGGGGCAGAACAAACCTAGTAGGGGACAGCTGGCTGGTCTGGATGTGGGAAGGAGAGTGTGAAAGACGCCCTATCAGGGCCTGATAAGTCACACCTGGGAAGGGTGCAGATGAAAAGAGATGGCCAGGCGGTTGCGGACCCAGCCAATGGGCCACCCAGGGAGAGAGGAAGAGGAGGCCCACCCCCTCTGCTGTCTCTCCGCCCCTGTGCGTCATTCTGCTTCACCCCCAGGCCATGCCAGGCTCCCATTTCAGAGTCCTAGAATGGGAGGGCGGGAGGGCCAAAACTGCTCACTTTTCCTCATCCTGCTTTTCCCCTTCCACAAAATGGTAGGACTGCTACTGCAGCCAGGTCTCGGATATGTTGAGAGGGGAGGAATGCACCCTATTTTAAGGCACCCAAGTGTTTAGCTCAAGAAATCTGTGTGGTCCTCTGTGGTGAAAATATCTGATTTCCCCCCTTCTTTTTTGCCTGTTTTCCCACCTGTTTTGAACCCTCCTCTCACTTCAGAGGCACCTGTGATGCCCCAGCATCGTGAAGAGACTCCTGAGTCATTTGGATGCAATGGGCAAGTTGACTCTTCTTCTTCTTCTTCTTCTTCCTCCTCCTCCTCCTCTTCCTCTTCTTCTTCCTCCTCCTCCTCCTCCTCTTCCTCCTCCCCCACCCCCACCCCCACCTGACTGATAAACCAAGGACTTGCCATTGGGTCAACTCACTGGGCTGTGAAGCCCACTTGAAACTTTGGAGCAGGGAAGGCAGTGGCTGAGATGTCACTGGGGGAGTCAGGTCCCCACCCCACTTCAGTGTTGCAGTTTCATATCTCACGGTCCAGAACTGGTAGAAACTGGCATTCCGTCTCTCCGTCTAAGGATCAGATAGAGCACCTGTGAGTCCTTGAGCAGGTCAGCTTCCCAGCTTGTTAGGGACAGTAGTTGTACTCCCTTTCTTGATAGTGTAGAATAAGCAGACAGTTTCACACGGGAAGCCCTGGCTGGAAACACTGCACATTCCCATGAGCTCATAGTGTTCTAAGAGTCACCCCATTGGGTAAAATGGGGCACAAGGGGTCTTCAGGTATCCACCTACCAGATACACTCTGGCTGCATCCCTTTTGTTCTGTTGTTAGAAGGATTTTTTCACTGTGTGTGCTTAAGATGTAAAGCTGCACTGAAAACGGCCGCCTGCGAGCGGCCCAAACTTCACCGGCTTCCTAGCCGGCAGATTGAACCTTTGTACCTTTCTTACTTTCGCTACAATAAAGAGACTTTGTTATGGAAATGTGGCGATTGCTTCAGTCCTTCGCATCGGAGCGCTAAGCCAAGCGCTAAAATGGGTCTCCAAGCTCCCAACTCTGCTGCTATTTACACAAATACACAACAGGTTATGGTTTCTGGCGCACGCCGCGCTGCGGAAGAGTCAGCCGTAATCCTGCAGGGGCTCGCCGAGGACCCGATCCGCGGAGCAGAGCGGAGCGAAGACTGAACTGTGAATGCGGCTGCATCCTCCAACTCGCCGACACCCTGACAGATGTCGGATGAGGAGGGAGCGACCGGTGGAGTGAAGGAGGAGGAAGACCTCGAGAACGGATCCGAGGGAGAGGAAGTTGGCGTCCGAGGGGAACCCGAGCAAAGCGAGGAAAGCGGAGAGGGCGAGTCGGAAGACGACGACCTCGGGCCGCTCCTTCCCCCAGCGGGGCCTCCCGACGGCCAGGCGCCCGCACCGCACCCGCCGCCGCTCGTTCCCGGGCAGGGCGCTTTCCATCCTCTGCCACCGCCTCAAATACCACCGTTGCAGCCCGCTGCGCCCGGGATTGTGATGGCGCAGCAACACCCCGCCGCCGCGATGGCGCCCTTTGGCGTTCAAGTTCCACTCCTCAACGACGGCAATTATGTCCAGTGGGCTCATAAGATGCAATTGCTGTTGGAACGCGAGGACTTGTGGCAACGCACTCAAGCGCTTCCTGCAGCCGGAGATGCCGCAGAGGCGGCCGCCGACAGGAAGGCGAAAGCCACTATCGGGCTTGCAATCTCTGAAGATCTTTTGGTTTACGTGAGGGGTCTTCAGCACGCCAAGCACTATTGGGACACTTTGAAGGAGCTGTTTGCCAGGGCAACTCTCACCTCCAGCATGGTTCTGACACGCAAATTGTGGCGGGCGCGTCTAGAACCGGGGGGCGACTTACGAGTCCACCTGAGAGCGATGCAGCAGAACCTCAAAGACCTAGAAGCAGTCGGGGAGCATGTGGAGGAGCGCCTCAAAGTGTTTGCGATACTAAATTCCCTGGATGAAACGTGGGACATGTTTACACTAACTTTGGAAAGCATCCCAGCAGGGCAATTGACTGTCACCTTTGTGGTCGCACGGCTTCTCGAGGAAGCAGACAAAAGGAAGGACAATCAAAGAGAGCGTGAGTTCAGAAAAGGGAAAAACAACAATTCTGGGAAAAAGCAGCAGCAGCAGCAACCCAGAAATGAGTCCCAGGCACAGGTATGCTCCAGTGTGCGCCAGTGCTACGTGTGTGGTTCCATCCATCATCTTGCCCTCCAATGTCCCAAGAAGAAAGGAGGAGGAACCAAAAAGAAGAAAAAGCCCCATGATGAGCAGAGCACAGGGCAAGGAAAGCCTCATGCACAGCAACCCAAAGCGAGCATCGCGTTTGTGAGTTCAGCGGAAGGGGTGCGCACGCGAGATTCCTGGCTGCTCGACTCGGGAGCAAGTCATCACATTGTGACTTCTGCAGACTTACTCACGAGTAGGCGCGAGACTGACCGTGAAACTGTTGCTCTCGCAAATGGGAAAGCAGCTCCTGTGAGCTGCGCTGGAGACGTGTTTCTGCCTCAACTGCAGACCACCTTGAAAAATGTGCTGTGCGTGCCAACGATGTCCAGGAATCTGCTCAGCCTTGGCAGTCTCCAGGAAGAAGGATTTACAATTACTTTCCAAGACAACACCTGCACCCTGAAAAGGGGGAGTCTCTGCGTGACCGTGCCCAGAGTGTACAGGCTGTTTGTGCTTGGAGCGCAGGCGAAGGAACAGCAGCAGGCAAGTGCGTTCTTCAATCAACCGAAGCACGGACTCTGCCCCCATCTGTGGCATCTGAGATTAGCACATTTGAACCATGACTACGTGAAGAAGACAGCTGAACTTGTGCGCGGGATGGACTTGAAAGATTGCGACGCGTTTGTAGATTGTGAGGTGTGCAAAATCACCAAATCGCATCGCGCAAGCCTCCCAAAGTACAGCAGCCGCCAGACCCAGACCCCCTTCCAGTTGGTGCATATGGACTTGATTGGGCCAATGAAAAAGACAGCTGGGGGGGCGCAATATGTTCTTACAGTTGTGGACGACGCTACCAGGTACAGCTTTGCATATTTGATGCGTCAAAAGTCTGAGGCGTTTAATAAAATTCGCAATTGGGTCAGGTGGGTGGAGAGACGGTTTGAACATCCCGTAGTGGCAATTCAAACCGACCGGGGAGGTGAATTTCTCAGTGGGGAGATGTCTCAATGGTTGGAAAGGCAGGGCATCACTCACAGACTCACCGCACCTCGCACCCCAGAACACAATGGGGTGGCGGAGAGAAAAAATGGGGAGCTCCAAAGCATGGTCAGAGCGCTGATGGAGCAATCAAAACTGCCCAAAGGATTGTGGGGGGAAGCGATGAAATATGCTGTGTTCATTTCCAATCGTGTGTATCACCGTTCAATTGAAGGGGTCCCCTACACCAAGCTATACGGTAAACCACCCGATCTCGCATTCCTAAAGACGTTTGGGTCACATGCTTTCGTCCATGCAGATCGGGAGACACGCAAGAAAGGCGAGCCGCGAGCCAAGAGGCTGCAATTCATTGGAGTGGAACCAAATTGCAAAGCGCTCAAATTTCTCAATCCTGACCACAGAACGGTCACCATTTCCAACTCTTATGATTTCTCTGAGCAAAGTATGCTGCCAGATCATGCTGAACAAACAGTCAGCATCCCCAGTGAGGCTGGAGAAAGTGGGGGGGAGGCAAGATTAGAAAGCATCCCTGATCAGCAGGCAGCATCACCTCAGAGAACTCTAGAGAGTCCTGCCACACCAGCAAGCTCTAACAGGCTGCTGGAAGGGGGGGGAGCGGGGGAAGCCAGTCCAGGCTTGGACACAAGCACTTCCGCAGAGGAAACCACTCCAGAACCGGCTGTTCCGCCCAGACGCATCCTTCCTCCTAGGGCTTTGCGTGGAGTGCCACCTCAGAGATTAACCTATCAGGTGGAGGTGGGACGGGTACCCCAGACATACCAAGATGTCTTGGAATTACCGCCACCCGAGAAGGAAGGATGGCTCCAGGCTATTCAAACTGAATTGAGGGCAATGCACAACCTGGAGGTTTTTGAACCAGCAAAATTACCAGCTGGAAAGCATGCAATTGATTCCAGATGGGTGTTTGTTCTAAAGGATCAGGAAGGTGCTGAGCCCTTAAAGAAAGCACGTTTGGTGGTTCGTGGCTGCAAGCAAATCCCAGGGGTAGATTTTGAGGAAATCTACTCCCCCACACTTTCAGCCACAACGCTTCGAGCAGCGCTTGCTGTCGCAGCTAGCAGAGGTCTCCAAGTGCATCATTTTGATGTGGGAACAGCATACCTGCATGCAAAATTGCAAGAAGAAGTGTATATCACAATACCACCAGGAGTGCAATGTGACAACTCACATTTTCGCCTCAGGAAATCTGTGTATGGGTTGCGGCAAAGTGGAAGAAATTGGCACTTATGCCTTAAGGAGCAGCTGCAAAAATTGGGGTTCACACCCTCCTCAGCTGATCCATGCCTTTTCAAGAAGGGAAAAGGGGACAAATTGTGTGTTCTTCTGTGTTTTGTTGATGACCTGCTAGTTCTTGCACGAACGGAACAACAGATCAATCAGATCACAGAACAGCTGAAAAAAGCATTCACCCTAAAGTGTCTTGGTCCTGTCAATCGTTACCTGGGAGTGGAGGTTGAACGCACAGCTGACAGTACTGGTTTTCTCCTCAGCCAGGAGAGTAAAATCCATGCCCTGCTTCAAGAATGGGGCATGCAGGACAGCAAGAGTGTTGCAACTCCAATGGTGGTTGGAAGGGGGGAGAAAGCAGAAGAGTCTGCACCATTTCCAAACCAGAATATGTACCTCTCACTATTGGGTTCACTTACACATCTTGCGTGCTGGACGCGTCCAGACATTGGCGCTGCAGTCAATCACCTGAGCAGGAAAGCTGCAAACCCAACTCAGGCAGATTGGGTAGCCTTAAAACGTATTCTCCGGTACTTGAAAGGGACTAGCACCCACAGGTACCACATCGCCCCAAAAGGAGCACTGCAATTGGAGGTTTTTGCAGACAGTGACTTTGGGGGAGATGAAACCAGGAGATCTACAACTGGCTATGCCATACGTCTTGGGAATTGCGTGATAGATTGGGGTTCACACAAACAAAAGACTGTTGCTTGTTCAACACTGGAAAGTGAATACACAGCCTTGAGTCTTGTAACCAACTATCTTCACACGCTCAGACAACTGATGTCGGATTTGGATGCTCCACAGGTAAATCCAATCCGAATCTGGATGGACAACCAGTCTGCCATCCAGATTGCTGGGTCAGAACGAGTCCGGATGCACTCCAAGCATGTGGACATAAAGCACAAACATGTCAGAGAGGCAGTCCAAAATGGGGACATTGAAGTGCTTTACTGCCCATCGCAGGAGAACATTGCGGACATTCTGACCAAAGCTCTTCCTGCGCCACAGTTCAGAGAAGCAGTTCAAATGCTGGACCTGGCGCCAAAGGAAGACTTCCGAGACGGAATGGGGGGGTGTTGCAGTTTCATATCTCACGGTCCAGAACTGGTAGAAACTGGCATTCCGTCTCTCCGTCTAAGGATCAGATAGAGCACCTGTGAGTCCTTGAGCAGGTCAGCTTCCCAGCTTGTTAGGGACAGTAGTTGTACTCCCTTTCTTGATAGTGTAGAATAAGCAGACAGTTTCACACGGGAAGCCCTGGCTGGAAACACTGCACATTCCCATGAGCTCATAGTGTTCTAAGAGTCACCCCATTGGGTAAAATGGGGCACAAGGGGTCTTCAGGTATCCACCTACCAGATACACTCTGGCTGCATCCCTTTTGTTCTGTTGTTAGAAGGATTTTTTCACTGTGTGTGCTTAAGATGTAAAGCTGCACTGAAAACGGCCGCCTGCGAGCGGCCCAAACTTCACCGGCTTCCTAGCCGGCAGATTGAACCTTTGTACCTTTCTTACTTTCGCTACAATAAAGAGACTTTGTTATGGAAATGTGGCGATTGCTTCAGTCCTTCGCATCGGAGCGCTAAGCCAAGCGCTAAAATGGGTCTCCAAGCTCCCAACTCTGCTGCTATTTACACAAATACACAACATTCAGATCCCATCGGCTCTAAAAAGCAGGCCATGCATCCATCTCCACATTGGCAATGGCATGCCTGCCCTGGGGCACAACGTGGCACATGCCCAGGGTGTCTCTGGAGGGTGTGTGTGTCAGAGCACGCACTCCAGTTAGTCCCCAGTCAGGAAGCACTTGGAGCGCATTCACCTTCCCTGCTGTGGCGAAGGCAATTTCATCCGAGTTGCGGCTGGGAGTGCCCAGGTGGCAGGCACTGCCAAAGCAACAGAACCAGTGATGTCATGCAGGGGGAACGCGGGGGAACTCAGTTCCACTAGTTAAAATTAGGGCTGACTCCGCCCACTTCACTCTCCCCCCTCCCCCCTCCCAATTCCTCTGCAAAGAGCTTTTCTTCTTGGTTGGCTGGCACTCAGAGGGTTAAAGGGAGCGACTCCGGATTCCTAGGGGGGCAAAGGCAGTGATGTAATTCAGGGGGAACGGACCAGAACGGGCGTTCCGGATCCTAACGGGCTCCGTGGCTGGTTCCGGGTTCCCGACAAGTGCCAATCAAAAGTGAGTTCCTGTTCCTAAATCATTTGAATGACACCACTGAACAGAACCACCTGCTGCCTGGGCGCTCACAGCTGCAGCTCGGGCAAAATTGCGCAAGCTGAGAGGGCCCGTGCACCCCTCTGATTTCCCGACTTGGAAAGCCAGGGAGCGCAAGGCTTCTCGCCACTTGTTGCGGCTGCCTCTTGAGCAATTTTGCCAGGAGGGTGGGCCACGGGAAGCTGGAATATTGTGTCCAGTTCTGGTCGCCGCACCTCAAAAAGGACATAGTGGAGCTGGAAAAAGTGCAGAAGAGAGCGACGAAAATGATTACGGGGCTGGGGCACCTCCCTTATGAAGAAAGACGGCAGCGTTTGGGGCTCTTCAGTCTTGAAAAAAGGCGCCTGAGAGGGGACATGATTGAGACATACAAAATCATGCACGGAAGGGATGGAGTCGATAGAGGGATGTTCTTTTCCCTCTTTCAAAAAATCAGAACCAGGGGGCATCCGCTAAAACTGAGGGTTGGGAGAGTTAAAACAGATAAAAGGAAGTACTTTTTTACCCAGCGGGTAGTTGATCTTTGCCACAGGAGGTGGTGATGGCATCTGGTCTGGATGCCTTTAAGAGGGGATTGGACGGTTTTTTGGAGGAAATGTCCATCGTGGGCTATAGGCAATGATGGATTGTGCAACCTCCTTACATTGGTGGTGGGCTACTTCAGAGTACCGGGTGCAAGGGAGTGGCAACAGAATTCAAGCATCTTGTTGTCTCGTGCCTCCCTGGGGCACCTGGTGGGCCGCTGTGAGATACAGGACGCTGGACTCGATGGGCCTTTGGCTTGATCCAGCAGGGCTCTTCTTATGTTCTTACGTAACCTGTTGACAGAATCCAGTCCAAATGCCTGCCCATTGTTTCCTGCTGAATTCTTATTGTGCTTCCTGATATCCAATCTTAATCTTCTTTGCTGGTAACTTGAACCCAGGGCTTCTTGTAAGCAGTGAACTGTAAACAACGCAATGCTAGAGCACCCAAAGGCAAGTGTGAGAAGCCACTGCCTGCATTCCAATGTCTCCAGATCAGTTTCTCACAGAAGTTGCAGGGGTTTTTTTTTTGGCACCACTCAATACAGAACCTGTCCGGTTTGTGTGATTACAAATGTCACACTGGGCAAAATAAGCAGCTATGACCCAGGCAAAAATGGGTGCCAGAATATTGATGATTCTGCTCATAGGAAGTGTTCTATGGACTCTGCAGCCATACCACAGATACGAGATGTTTTATTTTAAAAAGAAACAAATCCATTGGGGTTCTCATTCACTGAATTCCACATTAACAGCCCAGTCCTAACCTGGTGTTGCTGTGGACCAGCGCTGTCGCGGATATGCTGTCAGGTGTGTCTGTGCCGCGGAATTGGTCACTGGGCTGAGGCAAGCAGCAGCACTGATGCACGGGGGTTGCTGCGCCCGCCAGCTGCGCCGGTTGAACGCTTGCGTCGCCCTGCCAGTGCAGGACTGCGCCAAGGGCATGCCAGCGGTGTATTGGGGCAGCGCCATGTGTGGAGATGAGGACAAATATGGGACATGTCCTAACCCCTGTCCCCTGGCTGAGCTGCCCCTATTTGGGCTGCTCCTGGCTCAGTGGACCTGCGCCTGCAAATCTGCAGGCACAGATGCAAGCAGCCCCATAGATCTGGCTGTGGCTTACCCCGGGGCAAGGGGAAAACTTCCCTTTGCCCCGCACTGAGCTGCTGCTGCCTCTTAACATGCTTAAGATGCAGCCCATTTGTGCAGCCTGGCTATTCCAGCGCAGGTTAGGATTGGGCTGCCCAAGACATGTGCGCCATGCTCTGCAGTGTGATTGCACAAAACTCACCAAATGTGGGTATAAGAACATAAGAAGAGCCCTGCTGGGTCAGGCCAAAGGCCAGAAAGCTGGCATGTCAGGGAGAAGACTAGGGGCCAAATCCTGTCCAACTTTCTAGCATCAATGCAGCATCAATGCAGCCCCAAGGTAAAGGAACAAATGTACCATTAGCTTGAGGAGGCCTCCGGGATTGCTGCCCCACCACAGGATGCAGCACATGTCATGTTGGCACAGCTACATCAGCACTGGACAGTTGGAAAGGATTGGGCCCAGTAGTGTCATCCGGCAACGAGCTGCCGGAACGCTAGGCGGGACTTACCGCTTGATTGACAGGCTGTCTATGACGTGTCGCTGCCTGCCCGCCTGCCGCGCGGGCTCCCCCCGGTTGGCGCGCCCCTCCGCTGCTTGCGTAGGCACCCTGCACACCCCCCAGGCAAGCGGGCACCCCCTCCAAGGCCAGGGGTGCCCGCGCGGCGGGCGGGCAGGCGGCGACACGTCACGGACGGGCAGCCAATCAGGTGGTAAGTTCCTCCTAGTGTTCCGGCAGCTCGTTGCCGGATTACACCGCTGATTGGGCCCTAGGTCTCTTGATAGCTATCTCATTCCCATCTCCTGAGCAAGGCGCGGGAGCATTCTAACAGATCAGTAGTTAGAAGGTGCTGACCAGGAGCGGAAGGAGAGCTAAACTAGGACCAGGTCTGATGGGGTGTGTGTGTGTGTGTGCTGATGCACCAGCAGGTCCCACACAGCCACAGAGGCTTGTAGACAGCCTGGTTATCCTCCTCTCCTTCTTGATGTGCCCCCTCTCAAATAGGACTGTGAATTGAGATACCTTGTATGGCCCAAGAAGGCTGTGCTATTAGGTGCTACCATCTTCATTCTTAAAGTCCCAGTGGTGATCATGGAAATTGGTGGTGATCATGGAAATTGGGAGTCCAGTTGGGGCGCACTGGGCCTCCTGATTTCTCCAGTTCCCTGGATATCTTCCTTAGGAATGGTCTCAGATGTTTCCTAAGAGTGGCCCCTCTCTCCCCCTGGCGATCCACCTCTCTCCCCCTGGCGATCCATGCTGGGGACCTTGGAGAGATTTTCTTCTGATGAGGAAGTCTCATCTGATTCCACCCATGGGAGCTGGTGGAACTTGACAGTACAAGCATACCCTGGTATCCACTGATTCGGTATCTGCTGTCCCGGTTATCCATGGATACCATGGATACTGGGACGCCTATTAAAAAGATAGGGGAATCTCTCTTTTTTTACCTTGTTGCAGCAAACCCACTGTTGTTCCCCTATCTTTAAAAGGCATCCCCAGTATCCGCGGTTTCAGGTATCCACGTTGGGGTCTAGAACGAAACCCCAGCAGATACCAGGCCATGCCTGTATCTAGCTTTCAGTGTGCAGTGAGCATTCAGTCATGCAATTTCCCATACCTGAAACCTAGATTGGTAGGGTCCAGGACCATTTTTTCCCATATGTTCTGCTGCTTTTGGCAGACCCAGTGCTGATAGGTTTGATGACTCAAGTTAGGGTGGAATTAGGCCAGCAAAGTTTGGCCGGCACAAGGGCCACCGTAAAGCACTTTTGGACCATTCTCGGAGTCAGGGAGGATGGCGCACATGTGTGTGCTGGCCTCTCTGACTCCGAGAATGGTCCATACTTTACGGTGTCCTTTGTGCCGGCCAAACTTTCCTGGCCAAACTTTGCTAGCTGAACTTCAGTTTAGGATTGCGCCATTAGTCTGACTCAATTTAAAACTGTTCCCTAAGCCGTGGGCTGTTTGTCCAGTATCTTATTGTGATATATTCCACAAAGCCCATGGAAAAATAAGCTTTCTCTTGGAATGAACAGTGGTGTGTTGCGACCTTTTGGTGATGTTTTACATTTTCCCCCATATCCTCCTTTCTCGATTTTCCTTCCTGATCTTTGTTGTCTTCTCTTTTTGTACTTCCTCCTTGGCAACAATTTGTATCATATGTCAATCTCCTTTTCTTCCTCTCTTGTTTTTTTCTCCCTCTCTGCAAAAACATTGAAGCCTCTTCCATTCTGCCAAAGACCTGTGATCGCTTTTTTATTTTAGTTTTTGTATTGTTTTTGGTGTAAACAGTCCCAGACCATTTGTTGTTAACCTTCAAACGTAGTTATAACTACTGTGGAATTTATAGAGGATAATTACTTTTTTAAAAGTCCGGCACATTTTCCCCTTCCGGCTGCCTGGGCCTATTAATACTGTTTAAAAAATAACACTGTTAATAACTAATCAAGGTGTTTGTTGTGATTCACAATAATAGCTGTTGTGGGAGTCAAGGCTCTTATAAAAACTGGGTATACAAAGAATGAACATGATAAGTTCATACTTGATATAAATGCCTTCAAAGTTAGGAGCAAGTCTCATTTTTCAAACCCTTGAAATTGAATTTTGAAATTAGAGTGCATGTGTGTTGACCCCCTAAGGGCGAAATCATAACCTGGAGTTAGGCCAGCACAGTTAGTCCAGCACAGTTTGACTGGCACAAGGGATACCATAAAACACTTTTGAACTGCGGAATCAGGAAGGATTGTGCATGTCTGTGTGCTGGCTGCTCTGATTCCGAAAGTGGAACATACTTTACAGTGTCCCTTATGCGGCCAAACTTTGCTGACCTAACTGTGCCTGCCTAACTCCAGGTTAGGATTTCTTATATCGACTCCCCTGAGCCAAGAGGATGTGTAATGCCCCAACTAAGATCTTTGCCAGAGGCCAACTGGCAGGTCCAGTGGTTAGGCATCATCCTGGGAATTGCCACTGATGGCAAACATAAAGTCTGTTTTGAGTCAAGAGCTGGGGGTTCTGCTACCTGATGCCTTCTGTAAAATACTGGGTTCTTTGCAGACTCAACTCAGACAAGGCAGGTGCAGCATGAGCATTTGATTGTAACAGCAACAGAACAAACACTGACTGAACAAGGGCAACAGGCCCAAACCCCCTGCAGGATTCTTCTAGCACCTGTCTGCTGATTGGAGGGGTGATTAGCTCCACCTCTCCAGCCCTCTAGCTGAGGTTTAACCAGCAGTGTCATTCACCCGGTACGCTGGGCGGGACTTACCTTTGAGTGGCAGTCCGCCCGTTGTGTCACGCTGCGTTCTGTTGCTTTCCCGCCCATCGGGCGGGCGGGAAAGCGGTGGAACGCGGCGTGACGCAACGGGCAGACTGCCGCTCAAAGTTAAGTCCCGCCCAGCGTACCGGGTGAATGACACCGCTGGGTTTAACCCCTTGCTATCCTCCTGCCTACATAAACCTTCTGTGGTAGACCTTTAGGTGGAGGCAGTGGTGAAATTCAGCCAGTTCTCACCAGTTCTGCAGAACCGGTTGTTAATTTTAGGTTGGAAGAGGGAAGAAAGGTAGTGGCTGCCCTGAAGGCCGCTCTGAAGGACATAGAACCGGTTGCTAATTTATTTGAATCCCACCACTGGGTGGAGGCCCAGTTGGATCAGCCCTGGAGGATCAGCTGTCAGCAGCCAAGGGTGCCTTTCATCAGGCACTGCACCCCAATTGTTGGATCTGGTCCCCCAAGATGGCTTGGGGAAGGCAACAGGGGTCTCACAAAAGAGGGTGGTGGTCATTCATTCTGCAGCCTGGAAGTTCTGCCCAGGTTGAATCCAGACCAGGAATCCCAGATCAGGCAAATTTCTGACTTAACCCTTGGAGAGTTGCTGCCCGTCCATGTTGATAATACTGGTGAGATGAACCAATGGTCTGACTCCATAGAAGGCAGCTCTTGAAAAGGCAGGATAAAGACCACCGTAGTCTTTTTACAGTGCAATCCTATGTATGTCTGCTCAGATGTCAACTCCATTGAGTTCGGGTAAGTGTGCATAGAACTGCAGCCCTAATCAGTTGGTTTACCGCAAGCAAGGGAAGATGCATACTTTTCTTGTTTATGATGCACACCATGAGATAAAAAAGGAGAAAAGTAGAGGGAACCTCTTCTGTGATAGTGCCTGTAACACACCATTTTTGTAAGTTCTTGTGTTAAAAATAATTAACGTTAAAAATAATGTGCAACCCAGAGCACAATCCTTACCTGGAGTTAGGCTGCCACAGTTAGGCCAGCTAAGTTTGGCCAGCACAAGGGCCACCATAAAGCGCATTTGGACCACTCTCAGAGTCAAAAAGGATGGCGCACGTCTGTGTTCTGGCCTCTCTGACTCCAAGAGTGGTCCAAACATACTTTACGGTGTCCCTTGTGCCAGCCAAACTTTGCTGGCCTAACTGTGCCGGCCTAATCCCAGGTTAGGATTGCGCTCCCAGTTTATTAGGGACACCTTTTTAATTAGTCAGGAGGTCTTTCACATAATGGAACTGTTGCAGTAAATAAACAAGTGCTCAGACAAAAACTGTGAACTTTGCTAACTGAATTCACAAAGAATGTATCCCTTGGCACCACATTATGGGCTGGGTGTTGGATCCATGGTTAAAGAGATTTTGCACTGGAGTCCTGTGATACCCTAAGATCTATTTGTTGACGTACATGAAAGGAGCAGAGCCTAAGAATAGCAACCTTGCCGCTTGATGTGGTTTTAACAGCAGGACTTTTGAATGAAAGATATTGGGAAAGGATGTTCCACATTTTGAGGGAGTGGTGTGTTAAATGGGATCTCTGTGCTAAAAGGTTTGACGAAGAACGGAAACTCAGTGCAATGGTTCTCAAACTTTTTAGCACTGGGACCCACTTTTTAGAATGACAATCCATCCAGGACCCTCCGGAAGTGATGTCATGGCCAGAAGTGCCAACATTGTAACACCAGAGTCTGTTGCCTTCCTGAGAATACAGCAATAAGTTGGGTTATTTTTCAGCCATTTTCCAATAGCAAAGGGAATCAGAAAAAAAAAAAAACCTGTTTACAATCTTGACACAAGCAAAACAACCATGCAGCCCTCCCCCTTTCCAGCATCCCATCTTCCCATATTTTCAATGATGGCTTCCCAAGGTGTTACATGACCCACCTGAAATTGGCTCACCGCCCACTGATCAGTCCCGACCCCACAGTTTGGGAACCAGTGACTTTAGCGTGTATTGGAAAACCATAAAAAGTCAGGTGTAGGAGAAAGAAAACGGCACAGTCATGATTTTTATGGTGTTGTCCATTTGAATTAAAATGTAGAGAATGTAAATTAAAATTACCTAACACTGCAATTTGCTATTTTAATCAAGAAATTTTGGAAAAAATATCACCAAAAAAACCACTCACCCCTGTCTGTTGCTGCGCAGCATTGCAACTGCATCGTGATGCCGTCTCTGGACATTCAGTGATTGCGCCACACACCATCACCGCGCTATAATACAATAGCAATCAAGTCTGCCTTCTAGGGCGTGGTGCCACTGCCACTGGGACGTGGTGGTGCTGCGGGTTAAACCACTGAGCTGAGCTGGTTGACCATAAGGTTGGCACTTCAAGACCGCGCAACCGAGTGAGCTCCCGTCGCTTCTCCCAGCTTCTGCCAACCTAGCAGTTCAAAAGCACGTAAAAATGCGAGTAGATAAGTAGATACCACTTCGGTGGGAAGGTAACGATGTTCCGTGTGCCTCGGCGTATAGTCATGCCGGCCACATGACCACGGAAGCTTGTCCTCGGACAAACGCCGGCTCTTCGGCTTAGAGATGAGCACCGCCCCCTAGTCATGAGTAGACATGGTCATGGGGAAATCTTTACCTTTATCCTGCCTTCTAGGCAGTCTTGAAGGAGCATAAGTCTATCAGCAGCTGTTAAACATGATGGCACCTCCATATTCAAGGGCATGCTACAAGTTGTTGGGGAGCAACAGCAGGGCATGAAAGCAACATGCTTGTGGATTTCCCCCCAAGTGTCTCGCTGGCTGTGGCTGGAAAGCAGGCTGTTGGGCTGTGGACCTTTGGTCTGATTCAGCAACTCTCGTATGTTAACCCAAACCCTGCTCTTGTTTAAGGACTCTCTTCCAGCGTCTTCCACCAACTGGCAGGGAGAACTTAACTTTTTCTTATATGAGCATCAGTGATTTCCTAACCTGCTTTGTCTTGGAGGGCTGGTGGGGTTGTGGAGAGGGCTATTATCTGAAGGAACTAGTTAATCTGTGGAACTCTTTGCCACAGGAGGTGGTGATGGCATCTGGTCTTGATGCCTTTAAGAGGGGATTGGACGGATTTCTGGAGGAAAGGTCCATCGTGGGCTATAGGCAATGATGGATTGTGCAACCTCCTTACAAAGGTGGAGGGCTACTGGTACCAGGTGCAGGGGAGTGGCAACAGGATGCAAGCATCTTGTTGTCTCATGTGCTCCCTGGGGCACCTGGTGGGCCACTGTGAGATACAGGAAGCTGGACTCGATGGGCCTTTGGTCTGATCCAGCAGGGCTCTTCTTATGTTCTTATGAAGGCTGGTCTTTCTGAGGGCACCATCCTAACCTGGGATTAGGCCGGCACCATTAGGCCAGCAAAGGTCAGCTGGCACAAAGGACACCACAAAGTATGTTGGACCACTCTCGGAGTCAGGGAGGCCAGCACACAGAGGTGCGCCATCCTCCAAGAGTGGTCCAAACATACTTTATATTATGCTGTCCCTTGTGCCAGCCGAACTTTGCTGGCCTAACTGTGCCTGCCTAACTCCAGGTTAGGAATACACCCTGAATGTTTGAAGCTGTGCAGAGAACTGTCCGTCTGACTCTAATAAATGCCCCCCCCCAATCTCTCTGGCCTCCCTTACAGATTCAATGAATGGGGAACAACCAGCTCTCCAAAGAGCCTAGTGCAGAGTTGCTTGGGAATATGCGTGAGGCGTGTTCCTCCAGTGGCTCTGGGAGGAGGGAATCCTGAGTGCCCCATTCTCCCCCAGAAACAAAAGCCTCTCTGTCTGTGCCACCTAAACAGCAGCCAGGGTGGGCGCGATGTGAATGGGCACATGTGAGCTTTGAAGGCAGCATGCCAGAGCAGCATCAGGGAGTGTCCCGCCTGCCTGGCTTACTTACCTTAAATAAGCCCGCAGAGCTGGCTTTGAGAGCTTAAACCAAATGTGGGCTATTCCAGTCACAATAACTGGTGCGCTCTGTTGCTTCTGCACGATTAAGATTTCCACACCCAGGCACGTGCGCATTTTTTCCAACAGAGCTAGTGACAGACAGAGAACATCAACCCACACACACACAAATTAGGCAGTCTGTCCTAAAGGGTTGCGTGCATTCCAAACACTCCTTTTTGGGAAGATAAGTAACTGGGGGGTAATGTGCACAACTTGGTTCCCAGGGAGAACCCTGCCCAGACCCGTTTCCAAAGTTCCATTCAACTCGCATCTTGTCTGCCGGAAGAAAGAGACACTCAGATCCTGTTCTGGAGTGTGTTTGCACAGGGCTTGGTCTGCTAACACTAAAATCTCCTAATACGTGAGCAGCTTTACCAGATTAGAGCAGTGCCTTGCAGTGTGTGGGATCCCATCTCCAAGGTGGTTGCGATTGAATGCTGCAAAGGAAGGGTACAAGGGCAATGGAGAGGGAGTGTGTGTTGCAGCAGCTAAGAGACGGAAGTGTAAATCAGGACTTCTATGGTTCATTCTCTTTTAACTGCACTATGGGAAAAA
>JAJKFI010000004.1:2035773-2047239 GCA_029204185.1 Lerista edwardsae
TGGGCAAGCACAAACTCTCTGCATGAGCCCAAGCAGTTGTTATCATTTCTGTGATTACCATCACCGTTTTTGGATAGCACAAATTGCCACAGAGCGTATCAGACTTCTCATTCCCCCCCCCCCATGATTCCGTATGTAGGACGTTGAAAGGGACCACATGGAGACAAAATGCCTTGCATGAGTGAGTTGGCCCCAAGTCAATTTTAGAATGGTTAAAGGCTTGTCGGTTCATCTGAGAATTAAATTGATCTGCAATTGACACAGATTTAAAAGTGATATTGATGCCAGTCTCAAGGACTCGGCTCTTCTTCTATCTGTTTCCATCGAAAGCACCGTGGGAAACCACTTTGAAAAGCTTCAGGAATGAGAGCACAATCCTAACCTGGTGTTAGGCCAGCGCAGTTAGGCCAGCAAAGTTTGACTGACACAAGGTCCACCATAAAGTGCGTTTGGACCACTTTCGGAGTCAGAGAGGCCAGCACATAGGCATGCGCCATCCTTCCTGAGTCTGAGTGTGGTCCAAACGCGTTTTACGATGGCCCCTGTGCCGGCCAAACTTCGCTAGCCTAATTGTGGTGGCCTAACTCCAGGTTTAGTTAGGATTGCACCCTGTAAGTCTTTGTTTCTATATGCACTCAGGATGAAATGAACCACACACACAAAAGTGTGACTTTGGCCTGGACAGTCTGCTCCTCCAGAAGACCAAGGAAGTCTTGGCCAGTTGCTCTTCAATCGCATTTGCCAGGCCAGCTGGATTGGCCAAAGAGCCTTCGCTGGGAAGCAGAAGGGGCTTGCTGGGAAAGGGTTGCTTTGGGTTCCCCACAAGGCAACTTTGACCTTTCACGCCTTCCTGGACAGTTTCTATAGTGACGGATTAAGAATTTGGAGGGGGAGGATCTGTGATGTTGTCAACAAAGCCAGGCTTGCTTTTGTTCTCCTGCGCTGGTCGAGAGCTGCTGTCCAATAGGGTACATTGCTGGGCTCTTTTTTGCAAGTCGCACCCACAACCTCCCTCCTTCCTGGCAAGTGACTCCTGCTCATTTTCACCGTCGCTTTCTCCAAAGTGTCCTCCTTCCTCTCTAATGCATTCTTGTTTTACTTTGCGTAGAGCTTATCTATGATAACACTAACAGAAGGTCTGGCTCGTAGCTTTGTACTTGACAGCTTTTCCCACAGCACCTGCCTGCAATCCTGTTTGGGCACGGCAGTTCACAGCTGAAAGAAGAAGTGTCCCAGCAAAAAAAGTCACTTCCCCCCCTTTTAATGTGTACACCCCTTTTAATGTGTGTACACCCCTTTTAATGTGTACATACTCTGTGCAGCCTGAAGAAAGACTGCAGCGTTTGGGGCTCTTCAGTCTGAGGTGGGACTTGGTGGAACTGTGGAACTCTTTGCCACAGGAGGTGGTGATGGCATCTGGCCTAGATGCCTTTAAGAGGGGATTGGACAGATTTCTGGAAGAAAAGTCAATCGTGGGCTATAGGCCATGATGGACTGTGCAACCTCCTTACATTAGTAGTAGGCTATTTCAGAGTACCAGGTGCAAGGGAGTAGCAACAGGATGCAAGCATCTTGTTGTCTCGTGCCTCCCTGGGGCACCTGGTGGGTTGCTGTGAGATACAGGAAGCTGAACTAGAAGGGCCTTTGGCCTGATCCAGCAGGGTTCTTCTTATGTTCTTATGAGATGTACAAAATTATGCATGGGAGGGTTGATAGAGGGATGTGCTTTACCCTCTCTCACAGCACCAGAACCAGGGGAACATCCACTAAAATTGAGTGTTGAGATCATTAGAATGGATAAAAGGAAGTACTTTTTTACCCAGCGAGTAATTAATCTGTGGAAATTGCCACAGGAGGTGGTAATGGCGTCTGGCCTAAGTGCCTTTAAAAGGGGATTGGACAGATTTCTGAAGGAAAAGTCCATTGTGGTCTATAAGCTATGATGTCTTGTGCAACCTCCTTACATTAGTAGTAGGCTACTTCAGAATGCCAGGTGCAAGGGAGTGGCAACAGGATGCAGGCATCTTGTTGTCTCATGTGCTCCTTGAGGTGTCTGGTGGGCCACTGTGTGATACAGGAAGCTGGACTAGATGGGCCCTTGGCCGGAAATATGAGGTTTTATTTACCTCATATTTACCTCAAAATTTAACCTCGGAACTTTACCTCAGAATGCCAGGTTCAAGGGAGCGGCAACCGGGTGCAGGCATCTTGTTGTCTTGTGTGCTCCCTGAGGCGTCTGGTGGGCCACTGTGAGATACAGGAAGCTGGACTAGATGGTCCTTCGGCCTGATCCAGCAGGGCTCTTCTTATGATATTATGTTCATTGGTGTTCAAAACCCCTGGTACGAGCATACCAAAGCATACCAGTGTAAGAGCATAAGAACCACCTTGCTGAATCAGGCCAAGGGCACATCCAGTCTAGCATTCTGTTTCCCGCAGAGACCCACTAGGTGCCTCTGGGAAGCCTGCAAGGAGGAGAGAAAGGCAACCTTCTTTCCTGCCATTGCTCTCCTGCAGCTGGTATTCAGACCCTAGAGGTAGCGCATGGTCATTGTGACTAGAAGCCATTGATAGACTGGTTCTCCATGATTTTGTCCAATCTCCTATTAAAGCCATCCAAGCTAGGGTCCATCACCACATCTTTTGGCAGTGAATTGCATAGATTGATGATATACTGTGTGAAGAGGGACCCTCCAGAGGGCCGAATCCTGTCCAACTTTCCAACACCGACGCAGCTACAATGCAGCTCTGAGGCCCCTTCAGGAAGCTTCCATGACTGTCCCCATCCTAGGATGCCGTGCATATCCCATTGGCCTGGTTGCATTAGTGCTGGATAGCTGGATAGGATTGGGCCCCAAAACTCCCACCAATCAGTTCCATCAGATGATCTCTAGTTCTAGTACTACAAGAGAGGAAGAAAAAGTTTCTCTCCACATCATGCATAATTTTTTAAGCTTCAGCCACGTCGAATTCAAAGAGATTCTTTGGAAGCTCTTCACAATCTGCTTTGGTTTTTGCCACCTTGAAGGGTTTGCTGCCATCTGCCAGCTTTGGCACCCCTAACTCCAGCTTGATTATGAACAAGTTAAAAGCGCCAATACAGATCCTTGGGGGACCCCACTTCTACCTTCCCTCCACTGAACTGAGAATAGGACTGCGAACATATTGCCACTTAGGCAAATCAATGGCACAAAAAGTGTCTGAAACGCTGAGTTCAGTTCTGTTCATCACACCTGAAGAAAAATTTAATGGAGCTGGGAAAGGTGCAAGAAGAGGGACTGTAGCTCAGTGGTAAACCACAGGTCTTGCACATGCAAGTTCCTTTAAAGAAGCCTTTCCAAATCAGTGATCTGCAGTGGAGCCTTTGCACATTTGCTATGGAATCACAATAGATTGTGCATGGTTTTGGAATACGTTATTGCGGATGGCATATTCAGTTCATGTAAATCATTGACCAGCCCTGCTTGGCATCACCACTGTCCCATACAAATGGAAGTGTGTTTTTGGTGATATTTTTTCCAAGATTTCTTCGATTGATTGATTAAAATAGCAAATTCCAATCGATTTAATTGATTAAAATAGCAAATCGCGGTGTTATGTGTTTTCATTCTACATTCTCAATCCAAGTCCTCATTTTTATTACTTTAAAATTCTTTAAAAGTGTACTAGGTAGATGATACAGGTCATAACGAGTGCAATCCTAACCTGGAGTTAGTCCGGCACAGTTAGGCCAGCAAAATTTGGCCTGCACAAGGGCCACCATAACATGCATTTGGGCCACACCCGGACTCAGGGGGGATGGCGCACGTCTGTGTGCTGGCCTTTCCAACTTCGAAAGTAGTCCAAACATACTTTATGGGGTTTGGACGCAGATCCGAGGAGTTCATAGGGGAGGATGGAGCCTCCCCTATGGTAAGGGACCGAATGCTCCCTTGTCACGGGGTGGCTCCAGCCTCTCCTATACTGGATATGGCATTGGCTGGCCGGCCTCACCATTCCAGCACAGTATATAATAGGATTAGATTGCACCCTGAATAAAAACACAAAACACTGCATTTTGGTGTTTAAAGTATTTTCCAGAAATTAAAAGAGACGACTTTTCCAATTAGAAATAATACTGTGGCTGCATCTGCTGACACTATGGGCACAATCCTAACCTGGAGTTAGGCTGGCACAGTTAGGCCAGCAAAGTTTGGCTGGCACAAGGGATCCCTTGTATGGCTCCAGCCATATGTACTCCTCGGATCTGCGTGGCCTGAATCAGGGCTGCGCTGCACCGCCTCTCAGACGGGCTTAGGAAGCGGCTATATAGCCGTCTCCTAAGCCCCCAACCTCCCTCCCCCCCAATCCCCGTCCCGGAATGGGATGGTTCCTCCCTTGCGCCGAGCGGCGTCCGTTGGCGCGAGGAAGACTCCCCATCAGTGCTCTGAAGCCAACACGGGGGTGCTGCTCAGTGCCCCCGTGTCGGAGCTAATGACGTCATGCCGACGCAATGATGTTGTGTCGGCACTACATCCATTTTAGGATTGCGCTGTCATATTTTAGCCACCAAGAACGCCCCAAAAAAATCACCCACCCCTACATATAATGCAACACCCTCTTCTGGCCTAGCACCTCCCTCACCCCCGCTTACTATGCTATTGGAGAGAACTAAAACACTTCTTAGGGCTTCCAGGTTCCCCAGAATGTAGTGTGAAAACTGCTGCACTTGGACCTCTGACCTTTGCTTTCTACAGACGTTTCAGCCTCCCTCCTTTCTCCCAACTAATTCTCTTGATTCCAGTGTATAGCTAGAGATGGATGAGGATGAAACACCCTTTAATTGCTCAAATGCCAGCTGCATTTGAACCACAGTTGAATCGTACCTTGCTATTCCTGCTCTGATCAATTCTTTCACGGTTCTTCTTTGGGATAGGTTTGTATACCTGGGCAATTATCCAGGTGATTAAAATAGATTTCAAAATGCAGGCCCATATATGGCTGTACAGAGGGATTTCATCTGTGTTTCCCCATAGGCTATTAATGCTTGCTCTTCTAATGCATTAACATACATTAACGTACACACCAGCAGTGACGTATCTGCTTCTTTAACTCGTTGATACATATTTTCATCATAACGCAGTGTGGGATCAAGGTAGAGCTGGCAATTCTGAGTGAAGCTATTCTTGTATATCTTTTTCCCCCAAACATAATATAGTGTTGGAAATACTTAGAAGCCTTGTTGACTTTTCCAGAATTGCTTTCAGTTGTCACCTGTACATGAATGTCGATTTCAGGAGACTCCAGGCCAAATCTGGAGCATAGGATTCCCTAAATCAGGATTTCTAAGAACTGTTAGTTCTCGTGTGAATACTTCTCAGTTAAAATATTAATGTAATGTTACTCTGGGTGCAGACAGAAGAGAAGGTCTTTTCTGAGACGTTGATCAAATTCTGGAACTTCCTTGCCAGGGATCACCAACATTATCTTTTAGGTACGGAGTGAAGCTGTCTCGTTTGCCCACACTTTTAACAGAAACTAATTTTTATCACTTGAAATCGGTTTCTGATTCTGATTGCTGTAAGTTCAGGCTTAGTTCAATCTTAAATTATTTATTGTCTGTATTGATTTGTGAAACCACCTTGGGGGCTATTGTAGTAGCAATGAAGGATTTGTAAAAATCCATCCATCCAGCAATTCATCCTTAGTGCAGCCTCCTTACTGGTTAGAGCAACCTCCTTACTTTAAAGTTAGGCTATCTTGGAGTGCCAGATGCAGGGGAGTGGCAATGAGATGCACATATCTAGTTGTCGTGTTTTCCCTGAGGCATCTGTTGGGCCGCTGTGAGATGCAGGAAGCTGGACTAGATGGGCCTTTGGCCTGATCCAGTGGGGCTCTTCTTATGTTCTTATATTCATCCATCTGTCCATCCAGCCATCCGCACATACAGTACATAGGCACATGCATGCATACTGTCTACTGTAGCCCTGAGTCTTTGCTTTCAGTTGTCACCTGTAGATGAATGCTGAGTCATCTACCAGGAGCTCAGATGCTAAAGAAATATTTATTTGTGTATGTATTTGGTTGATTGGTACGTATCTTGTTCCACCAAGCTTACCTAGGTATAATATCATTCGAGAGCGGAGGAGGGGGCAGCCTTTTCTGGCTGCTTATTGATTCTCATTGATTCAGGAGTTCACAATCAAATGTATTAATACCTGCAAATGGCATGAAACAAGCCAAGGGCACAATCCTAACTTGTACTGGAACGGCAAGGCTGGTGGGCCTGAGCCATATCCAGCACAGGTTAGGAGGCTGCTGGAGCCTCCCTGGGGCAAGGGCATATGTGCACCCTTGCCAAGGGCGTAGCTAATGAAAGTATAGCCCAGTGCAGAGGGCAAAATGTTGCCCCAGAAGTGACATCACAATAGGAAGTGACATTACCACCTGTTGATTGATTGGTCACAGTTGTATTCTCGTTTTCTCCGTTTTTCTTGGCCATAACGTTTGATAGAATGCAGATATTGCACTCTGGTGTGTCTCATTGCATTCTGCATTACATTACCTTTCCATCAACATCCATCCATCCATCCAATCAATAGTATTTATATACCGCTTTTCAACACAAGTTCACAAAGTGGTTTACAGGCAAATTATAATAAAAAGGTTAAATGGCTCCCTGTTCCAAAGGGCTCACAAGCTAAAAAATTCAGAACCCCACCAGCAAGAGCCACTAGAAAAGACACTGCGCTGGGGTGAAGAGGGACAATCACTCTCCCCCTGCTAAATATAAGAAGAGCATCACTTGAAAAAGTGCCTCTTGCCTAGTTAGCATATAACATGATGGTGTTCTTTGTAACTTCAAAGGTTTTCACCATTTTGGCCGTTGGCATCAAGATCAGCTTGTTGCCCCCTAAAGCTCATTGCCCGGTGCAATTGCACCCCCCTGCACTTCTTTAGCTACTCCCCTGGCCCTTGCCAGCCACCTCGATGGGCTTGCTTGGGTCTGCACCTGCTGTTTAGCAGGCACAGCTCCGAGCAAGCTGCACAGCCAGGATCAGGGCCGCACCGCCTGGGGAAGGGAGGCTTGGATGTAGCCTAGGCTGCATCCCAGCTCCAATGCCCTCCCCGGGCTGGCACACCTCCCGGCCCTCCCACCCCCTGCTCATTGAACCCGTTGATGGTGAACTTGATTGTGAACACTTTGTGCTGTATTTTGGAACTCGATCATTGCAGCAAAAATAGCCATTGTGAGGAAATGGCACGATCGTTTCCAGCACGGAAAGCCATTGTGAGGAAATGGCATGGGATCATTTCCAGCTCTCCCGCACGGAAAGATTGTCTAGGACTGTGTTTCTCAAAGCGTGCTCCTAGGAGCCCTAGGAGTTAATGAAACCCCTTAAAGTTTCATGCACCATGCACCAGTTTCATGCACACTATGCGCCAGCATTCTGGAGCTCCCCAAGGCTCCATGCATGCACCAACAGGGGCCCCCGAGTCTCTGTTTAGGAATGTAAAGGACCCTGGAGATCAAAAAGTTGGGTCTAGGTCAGGATATGAAGAATAGCCGTAATGGCTACATTGACCAACTGACTACATCAATCTGGGAGATAGCAGACAATGTGCAGAAGCTTTTGGAAGAACATGTGGTCCTTCTATTGTTTCTATTAGTGCAGAATATAATTGAGATATTAGCTGGTCTAAGACCTTCCCTACTGTATGCTTTCATCTCTTTATAGTATGCCAATGTCATAACCTTATAATGTTAAACATTGTTGAGAAGGACTAGGCTTTTGAATCAACAAAGAAATTAATTGCATGCTCTCTTTTCTCTCTCTCTCTTACAGAATGATTATGATGCCTCTGAGGGCACTCCTTCTTTATGCTCTGTGTTTCCTGGGGGAAGTAATTCCACAGGGACTGCACTATGCCACCTTTTCACGCAACACCACCAAATTCCTTCATTTGATTATGGATTCCAGCTCTGGGACTCTTTACCTGGGAGCTACTAACTTCCTTTTCCAGCTGACAGCCAATCTAACCCTAAAGGAAGAGGTCTCCATGGGACCTTACCTAGACAGCAAAGATTGCCTTCCTCCCGTCACCAAGCAGGAGTGTCCTCAGGCCCAGGAGACGGACAACTACAACAAGCTCTTGCTGGTCAACTCAAGGGAAAAGGAGCTCGTCGTCTGCGGCAGTGTGTGGCAAGGGATCTGCGAGAAGAGATCCCTCCACGACATTCACAACATCCTCTTCCAACCCCACACTCCAGGAGACACTCAGTATGTCGCTGCCAACGACCCCAATATTTCCACCGTAGGGCTTGTCGGATACTCCAAAGACAACGTTTCCCTGCTGTTTGTGGGCCGAGGCTACACCAGCCGAGGGGTGGGGGGCAGCATCCCTCCCATCACCACGCGGAATCTGGGGGCCCACTCGGGGGACGCGCCCGGGCCAGACTCCCACTCCATCTTCTCCTACGAAGAGACGGC
Source organism: Lerista edwardsae (assembly GCA_029204185.1). Lineage (NCBI taxonomy): Eukaryota > Metazoa > Chordata > Lepidosauria > Squamata > Scincidae > Lerista > Lerista edwardsae. The sequence goes on from JAJKFI010000004.1 coordinate 2,044,245, forward strand.
CAAGCTGGCTGTGGGCCGGCTCTCGGACTACAACCACCACTTCATCAAATCTTTCGTGCACGGCTCCAGCGTTTACTTCTTGTTCTACCGGCGGGATCTCAAGTCCCAGTCGCACGAGTACAGGACCTACATCTCTAGGATCTGCCTGGACGACACGCACTATTACTCCTACGTCGAGCTGCCCTTGCGCTGCAAGACGAGAGAGAAGGTGTACAGCCTTCTGCAGGCTGCTTACGTTGCACAGCCCGGTGGGGAAGGAGACCCTCGCACAGCCCAAGGGGATGTCCTTTTTGCCACCTTCTCTTCCTGGCAGGCTTCCTCGGGGAAGCTGAGTGAGGAATCTGCACTCTGCATTTATACCATGAACGAGATAGACCACCTCGCCACTCAGACCAGGGACCTTTGTTACACCAGGAACGGGAAATCCGAGGAAGGCAGAGAGATGGCTTATATCGAATATGACGTCAACTCTTTCTGTGGCCAACTGTTGGCGGTAAGTGGATGCCTGTGAAACACATACGTGAATCTGAATTGTGGTCTAAGGCAAGGGTCTCCCAACTACGGCCTGGGGCCTTCATCCAGCCCGTCACGAGACATTATCCAGCCCGCAGCAACTTGGTATTTTTTGTCAGAGCATTGGCTAATGTTTGACGTTTTTACTCATTATATATCACTAGCTTTTTGTTACCCGGCTTTGCCCGGGTGTTTATATCTCCTATCCCTGACCCATCCCTGACCCATCTCCCAATTTTGGGCGTTTTCGACCATTGTCACCTGGGGCCCCCTGCGCACCCCCACCCCCGGGGGCACTGGGGGGGGCCTGACCCCCACAGTGTTTGTCGCCAGGCCGCAAGGCATAGGCATGCCGGGTCTGGTGCCAATTGCTCCAGAAGTCACAGTGGGGCATGGTGGACATCTCGTATTGCACCCCTTCCCGTCCCCCACATTGGGGGGTGCGGACCCGACCTCCCACAGCGTCGCTGTTCGCCTCAGTGAGCCCAGAAACGACAGAACCAAGGACGATTTCATCCATTTTCAGCCATCTCTACGCGGGGGCCCTGCCCCCCCCGGGGCGCTAGGGAGGCCTGACCCCCAGAGTGTCTGTTGCCAGGCTGGAAGGCATGCGCATGGCGAGTCTGGTGCACATCGGTCCAGGCGTTCCAGGAGGGCTTGGCAGATATTGTGTCTTGCACCCCTTCCCGCACCCCATGCCGAGGGCGGGTGAACCCGGACTCCGACGGTGTCAGGAGCATCGGCGTTCGCTCCGGCAACCTCGGAAACTATGGATTCTACGCCGATTTTGGCCGTTTTTGACCATTTTCACTTGGGCCCCCTGCGCACCCCCACCCCCGGGGGCGCTAGGGGGGGCTAACCCCCACAGTGTGTGTCGTCAGGCCACAAGGTGTATGCGTGCCGAGTTTTGTGACGCTCGGTCCAGGCGTTCCAGCAGGGCATGGCGGATGTTGTGTCTCGCACCCCTTCCTGCCCCCCACGCCGAGGGGGGGTGAACCTGAACTCGCACAGCGTCGGGAGCGTCGCCACCCGTCCCGGCGACCCCGGAAACTATGGATTTGACACCGATTTTGGCCATTTTTGACCATTTTCACGTGGGAACCCCCACGTACCCCCACCCCTGGGGGCCCTAGGGGGCCCCGACCCCCGCAGTGTTTGTGGCGAGGCCCCAAGGTGTATGCGTGCCAGGTTTCGTGTCACTCGGTCCAGGCGTTCCAGCAGGGCATGGCGGATGTTGTGTCTCGCACCCCTTCCTGCCCCCCACGCCGAGGGGGGGGGGAACCTGAACTCGCACAGCGTCAGGAGCATCGCCCCCCATCCCGGCGACCCCAAAAACTGTGGATTTGACTCCACGTTTGGCCGGTTTTGACCGTTCTCACGTCGGCCCCCCCGTACCCCCACTCCCGGGGGCAGTAGGGGGACCCGACCCCCGCAGTATTTGCGGCCAGGCTGCTAGGCTTCCGCATGCCGAGTTTCATGCCAATCGGTCCAGGCGTTCCAGCAGGGCATGGCGGACGCTGTGTCTCGCACCCCTTTTTGCCCCCCACGTCGGGGGGGGGGCTGAACCCGGACTCCAACGGCAGCGGGAGGGTTGCCACTCATCTCGGCGACCCCAAAAACTGTGGATTTGATGCCGATTTCGGACGTTTCCGACGATGTTCCCGCGAAGACCCCCGCGTACCCCCACCCCTGGGGGCGCTAGGGGGGTCTGACCCCCGCAGTGTTTCTTTCCAGGCCGCAAGGTACGTGTGTGCCAAGTTTCGTGGCACTCGGTCAAGGCGTGGGGAAGCCTATTCAGAACATACATACACGCATGCATTCATACATACCCACGCCCGTTTTTATATATATAGATTTCATTTCTTATAGCGCAATCCTAACCTGGAGTGAGGCCGGCATAAGCTAAGCAAGCAAAGTTTGGCTGGCACAAGGGCCACCGTAAAGCGCGTTTGGAGCATTCTCGGAGTCAGGGAGGATGGCTCACGCCTATGTGCTGGCCTCTCTATGACTCCGGGAATGGTCCAAACGTACTTTACGGTGTCCCTTGTGCCGGCCAAACTTTGCTGGCTTAGTTTATGCCGGCCTAACTCAGTTTAGGATTGTGCCCTAGGTTTAAGCATGGCATTAAACAAGTCGTGGGGAGAGGTAGATCTGGGAGGTCTCAGTATCAGCAGTATCCAGCGGCTATGCTGCCCCTGATATCCTATATCCCTTCCTAGCCGCGATCCATTTTCATGGGGCCAAGAGTTGCACTAGCAAAATCACTGGTGCAAGGTCAAATAGACCCATTCAAACAACAGAGACTTACCTGTAGTTGACTTCTGCGACCGCCCCCCCCGGCAGGATGTAGCTTATGCTCCTGTCATGTGGCATGACATGGTTGCATTGACAATGGGGGGGGGGTATGATGTCTGATACTCAGGCCCCTGGAGGACTGGAACCCCGGGAGGAGTGTGGGTGGGGACTATTAATGCCGTAGTGC
>JAJKFI010000004.1:2052239-2079858 GCA_029204185.1 Lerista edwardsae
GGCCTGCCTTGGGCAGGTACAAAAAAAAAATGTTATTCACCAGGGCAAGTGCTTGAAGTTGCCTCAGGTAGCGAGTGGCTTCCGTCTCGAAACCGTTTTGCATTTCAAAAGCAAAACGCAATAACAATAATGAGAGATTTTGCAATGCAAATCCTTACCATCCTAATACGCTGCAGGGGGCTGTGGACGATAATGTCATAGAAAGCCCAAATCTCTGCACGAGCTGTCGTCTTTTGTACTCGAGCTACGTGTGGCAAGTTGTAAATTACTGTTTGTCTTTATACAAGCTATAATTTGCAACTTATTTACAAATTAGAAAGCGTCGTTCCCAGGCAGGCTGCTTGTGGATATGTTGCATAGTTTTCCTTGCAGAACAAATGCAGAGAGGTTTACCCGGGGGAAATCAGGGCAGGATAAATATTGCTCATTCATACCTGACAAGCTATTTTTGGTTGCAGTCTTGGTACTGCACCAGTTCATGGTCTCAGTTGTCACTCACACGTGTGCTGTGAAACCGGCAGTGTTATGCTGCCGGAATGCTGGGCGGGACATCCGGGTGATCGACAGCCCGCCCGTCGTGTTCCGGAGCGTTACGCCGTTTGCGTAATGTACGCAAGTGGCGTAATTGGTTACGCAAACGGCGTAACGCTCCGGAATGGGACGGGCGGGCTGTCGATCACCCGGATGTCCCGCCCAGCATTCCGGCAGCATAACACCGTTGTGTGAAACATGCCTGCCTGGACTGATTTCCATAGAACGGACTGCCAAGCAGTGGTACCGAGGAGCCCAGTATTACCTGTTGCAGTATTGCTGATGCTCCTGACAGCCCAATCCTAAGCAGCGCCAACATAGTAAGGCCGACATAGCAGGGCTGTATCCTAAGCCTGGTAGGAGGCGGCAGCAGCACAGCGCAGGGAAAGGAGAGGTTTTCCCCTTGCACCCGGGTAAGCCCCAGCCAGCGCTATGGGGCTGCTCGGATCTGCACCTCCTGTTTTGCAGGCGCAGGTGAAATCAGGGCCACCGAGGCTGGGGGCGGGGTTTAGGATTTGGCACTGTGGCCATCATGCGTCACCGCCCTCCTCCCAGCCCACTGCACCGTCCAGTTACACCCCCAGCACGCCTCTGGAACGCTCTTGGCAAGGTCCTGCGCTGACCGAGCGCCTGTGGCTGCTGCTTGCACTGGTCCAGCGCTCAACTCGCCAGCGCAGATACACTTGAAGGCACATTTGCAACAGCGCTGGACTGACGCAAGAGTGTAGCGCTGGCGCAACGCCGGTATAGGATTGCGCTCTGAGTATCTGCATGTATCCTGGGATTCTGTTCCTCTTTATTCTGTATCAGGCCACAGCCACAATGATACCAAAGCGTTCCAAACAGGATGCATGTTGAAATGTACAGAAGGCAATTGAGGGCAAACACATGTTTCAACAGCTGGAGGGGAGCAGTTTGGACAGGTCCCAGATGGTGCTTCTGGGGAACTGACACCTCAGGGTGTGGGGTGCCACAGGGTTCTATACTGCCCCCTATGTTATTTAATGGGAGAGGTCATCCGGGGATTTGGAGTTGGGTGCCCTCAGAATGCTGATGACACTCAGAGAGCAACCCTAAACTGGAATTCGGCCGACACAGTTAGGCCAGCAAAGTTTGGCTGGCACCAGGGCCACCATAAAGCGCGTTTGGACCACTCTCGGAGTCAAGGAGGATGGCGCACGTGTGTGTGCTGGCCTTTCTGACTCCGAGAGTGGTCCAAACATACAGTGTCCCTTGTGCCGGCCCAACTTTGCTGGCCAAACTGTCCCGGCCTAACTCCAAATTAGGATTGCGTGCTCAGCTCCATCTCTCCTTCCCACCAGATACCAAGGGGGCTGTTGAGGTTCTGGAGCGGTGCCTGGAGGCAGCTGGGGTCTGGATGAGGGCTAACAAGCTGATATTAAATCCAAGCAGAGGTCCTCCTGGTCCAGAAATCCACGATGTGGGTGCTGGATCATCACCCTGCTTTGAATGGGGTTGCACTCCCCCTGAAAGAGCAGGTTTGCATCTTGGGGGTTATCCTGGATTTGCAGCTGCTCCTGGATGTCCAAAAGCAGCTGGCAGTTTTCTTAACTTTCATCCTTCTCTTGCCTCTCTCTTCCCACCTTTCATCTTTCTCCAGTCCCATTTATTCATAATAGGACAAACCTTATCTGCATCTGGTCTTGTTGCCTTTAAGAGGGGATTGGGCGGATTTCTGGAGGAAAGGTCCATTGTGGGCTATAGGCAATGATGGATTGTGCAACCACCCGGCTACTGGTACCGGGTGCAAGGGAGTGGCAACAGGATGCAAGCATCTTGTTGTTTCATGCCTCCCTGGGGCACTGGTGGGCCGCTGTGAGATACAGGAAGCTGGACTAGATGGGCCTTTGGTCTGATCCAGCAGGGCTCTTCTTATGTTCTTATGTTCTTAACCAGGGGGAAAAATGGCTGGAGAAAAGGTTTGCCGAAAGAAACGTGCTGGCTGGGAAAGCGTTAAGCGCTGTGATGAAAATATCTCTCTTCCTCATCTCTTTGCAGCTGTTTGGCAGACACCCAATTTCTGCCCTTAGGCAAGAGGAGGAAACTGACCTGGAAGTATTTATAGGAAGCAAAGGTCAGCAGGGCCAATCATCAGAGAGGGAGGATGAGGCACTCAGCAGAATCCTAAGCGCACTTACTAGGGAGAAGGCGCACTGAATTCAGAGGGATTTATTTCTGAATAAACAAGTTTAGGTTTGTACTGTATGCAGGCCATCTGTCAAACTGTGTGTCTCATGCAGGAGCAATGGCCACTCACTCAAAATTGCTAGTTCACAACCTGTAAGTACTAGAAAAGTCATAGGTACAGTAGCTGTATTGGTCCGGTAGGGGAAAAAAAATCCAACAGCCACAGTATCTTTAACAAATATCTTTATTAGGGCAATTCAAATGTCATAAAACAGTGCAGTGGCATTGCTAAAGGGAGGGCAAAATGCTAAGTTTTGCAGGAGCCTGAGCTCCTGGGTCAAGCGATCCCTCTTCCTCTTCTTCATAACCTTTTGCAGCTTGGAGAGCAAAGCTGTGAAGGTGAGGGGGAGGGGTTGCTCCTTGCCCCCCTTCTAGGAACGCCACTGAAACAGCAAGCAAGCTTCCAAGTTCTCCAGAACGCTTCTTCAGATAGGCTGTTAAGCCAAACAAGCAGTGGGGAACAGGGGCGTAGCTAAAGAAGAGCGGGGGGGGGGTGCAATTGCACCGGGCAACAAGCTTTAGGGCGGCGACACGCTGAGCTTGACACTAGTGGCCAAAATGGTGAAAACCTTGACATGTATGAATAATACCATCATGTTATATATCATTGAAAAGATAATTTAATGCAGAATGGAATGAAACAAACCAGAGTATAATATCTTTATCAAACGTCATGGCCAAAAAACCAGAGAAAACTAAAACACAACAGTGACATCACTTCCTGTTGTGATGTCACTTCCGGGGCAACATTTTGCCCTCTGCACTGGGCTACATTTTCATTAGCTATGCCCCTGGTGGGGAAGGAGGAAGAGAGAAAGAGGTGCTGTCAGAGCTCCACAGCCTACAGTTTATAATAGTCTTAAGATGGAACCAGGAAAGTAGCTACAGAGGAGGCGGCACAGTAAGTTTTGCAGGAGCCACAATGTGCCCCTCCCACTTGCCATCAAAGCCGTACTGGGCAGCAAAGGCAATGCAGTGGATGGTTCTGCCAGCACAGAAGGCCCATAGGACAGCGCCCTTAGTCCTCATTCTTGCCTCTCAGACTGAAATGACAAATTGCTGGACGATGGGGACTTCCCTGTTGTCAGCAAGTGGTGCTGAACCACAGACTTTCAGGAGCAGAAGAAGAGACTCCTAACTTCTGGTGACAATGGGTGACCATATTGAAGGTCAGGGAGAGGGGACTAGGTGCAGTTGGGGGTGAATATCATTATACATGGAATTGAATGTCAAAAGAAGTCGGAGGGTGGAGGGGGAAAAAAAAGGCCTGTGGGGGAGAGAGAGCCACAAATCTCCAGAGTGTTTGGGCTCAGCGTTCTGCAGTTCCGGTAGCATTGTTGTTCAGTCGCTAAGTCGTGTCCGACTCTTTGCAACCCCATGGACCACAGCACGCCAGGCCTCCCTGTCCTCCACTAGCTTCCTGAGTTCATCCAATTTCATGTTCATTGCTTCAGTGATACTATCTAACCATCTCATCCTCTGCCGCCCCCTTCTCCTTTGGCCTTCCATCTTTCCCAGCATGAGGGTCTTTTCTAAAGAGTCCTCTCTTCTCATGAGGTGGCCAAAGTACTTGAGCTTCAGCTTCAGGATTTGTCCTTCCAGGGAGCAATCAGGCTTGACTTCCTGGAGGACTGACCGATTGGATCTCCTTGCAGTCCAGGGGACTCTCTTCTCCAACACCATAACTCAAAAGCATCTATTCTTCGGCGCTCTGCCTTCCTTATGGTCCAGCTCTCACAGCCATACATTGCTACTGGGAAAACCATCGCTTTGACTATGCGAACCTTTGTTGGCAGGGTGATGTCTCGGCTTTTGATTAAGCTATCTAGGTTCACCATAGCTTTCTTCCCAAGAAGTAAACGTCTTTTAATTTCATGGCTGCAGTCACCATCTGCGGTGATCTTGGAGCCCAGGAAAATAAAGTCTGTCACTGCTTCCGTTTCTTCCCCTTCTATTTGCCAGGAAGTGATGGGAGTGGTTGCCATGATCTTAGTTTTTTTAATGTTGAGCTTCAAGCCAATTTTGGCACTTTCCTCTTTCACCCTCATCAGACGGTTCTTTTGGCCTTCCTCACTTTCTGCCATAGTGGTATCGTCTGCATATCTGAGGTTGTTGATATTTCTCCCAGCAATCTTGATTCCAGCTTGTGAATCCGGTGGCACAGTTTCAGCCTAAAGGCCGTGTGTGGGACACAGACCTTCTAATGAGCCGGTTTATCCAATGGCATGTGAACTTCACCCTGGCTGGTCAGCGCATGGAAGTGCCTGCCGTTACGATCGGTATCTAGCTGTGCGTATTTGGCCGTGCCAGCTCCCGCACGGCTCCATTCAGCTCGCAAATGGAAACGTCCGTTGATGAGTTTTCTCCCCTCTGTACGGATATCCAGAGGCGGTTTTAGCTTGGCTGGTTTCAGGCAGCAGCCAGGCTCCAATGCAGCCTTTCTGCCTGCTGCTAGTTCTCTGATCTTTTTGCCGTTTGCAAGCCAGCCGCCTGCGCAGGTTTGCTCTGGAAACCATTTCCCCAGCGGAGTCTCACCAGTTAGCTTTCCAAATCTATTTTCAACATAGACAGGGGTAGCCAGAAACACCAGACACTCGACAAAAAGTTCAGCTCGGTTGTTTCCTCTGTAAGAAATTGTTGGCTCAGCTCTCTGATGGTCTGTAATGTCCTGTAAATATTGTTTTGTGCGGGAGTCTGTGTGTTTCTAATTAAGATCCGGGTGCCAGAGAATCTTGAACCGTGCGAAGTATCGCATCCCTTAAGAAGAAAGAATACCCCCCCCCAAGAGGTTTAGTGCATGGATGCAGTGAACCAGTGCTTCTCTCTGCAACCTGCATGCGGGTTGGGTTTCAGACCTGTTCAAGCACAGATGTGGCTTGAGAGGTGTGGACGTGAGAGGGGACGGAAATGGGGAAACAAGCCGGCTGAATGATACTGGATTGGGGAGGGGAGGGCAGGAAAGTCCCACTGAAACTGGACAGACACCGTAGGATAAGATTGGTTGGGAGAGGAAGAGATGCACAATTTTGCTTCAGGTGGTGTATTCCCTAGTGCAGTGGTTCTCAAACTTTTTAGCACCAGGACCCACTTTTTGGAATGACAATCTGTCCGGGACAGACCAGAAGTGATGTCATGGCCGGAAGTGCCATCACTGTAACACCAGAGTCTGTTGCTTTCCTGAGAATGCAGCAATAAGTTGGGTTATTTCTCAGCCATTTTCCAATAGCAAAGTGAATCAGAAAGGAAAAAAGCCTATTTACAACCCTGACACAAGCAAAACAACCACACAGTCCTCCCCCTTCCCAGCATCCCATCTTCCTGTATTTCCAATATGGCTGCACTATGTGCTTTGTGACCCACCTGAAATTGGCTCATGATCCACTGCTGGGTCCCCACCCACAGTGTGGGAACCACTGCCCTGGTGTATCATTTGCCACCGACTTCCATGTCTGTGTGTGCGCGTGTTTGTGTCACTGGATTCCACGTCAAAGCAAAGGAAGTTTTGAAGTTTTTCACTCCAGGTGCTCTAGAGGCTGGGTGTAGATGAGGAACTTGGAGCAAAGAAGTCCAAGGTGCAGGCTGAATAATAGTGTGGGGCAATAGTTCACCAAGGCCCCTGCAACAGCCGTGCCATCCCCAGAGACGTAACGTACTGCCCCGGCACCTGGGGCAGTGATGTCACAATGTCACATGACATCATGGTGTCACTTCTGGGTTTTCCCTGGAGGGCAGGGCACTGGTGGCCACCAGTGCCTTCTCCATTTCTAGGACAGAGCCTGTGGCAGTCAAGCATCCTCCCCGGCATAGCACCCGAGGCAGTTGCCCCTTAGGCTGCACTGAAGTTATGCCTCTGGCCATCCCACTGGCAGAGCTGGGGGAGCTCTTGGTTGTGCTGCCGCAGTTCAAACCTCCAGACCCATTCAGGCTCTGCTTTGCGCAATTGTGTGGCTGTTCCTTTAGGAAAAGGCTATGGCTATTCTTCAAAAGTGTGCAGTCTCTGGACCTGAGAGGCTCCTCTTTCTTGGGGCTGGGATGGAGTCTGGCTCAGTGATGAACCGTCTGTATGCAGGAGGTGCCAGGTTCAATATCTTGCATTGCCAGGTAGGACTAGGGAAGTCCCTTCCCCCCCCCCCCCGTCATCTAAAGCCTGGGAAGCTGCCACCAATCAATGTAGATCAGTGTTCTTCAAACTATGGGTCGTGACCCACTTGGTGGGTTGTGACCTGATGTCGGGTGGGTCATGGAAAGCTGGGAGCAGCCATCTTGGAAGCTGTAGATTTTACTCTTGCTATACTCTTTTTTTTAGTGTTGTTTGAATTTTCAAGTGAAGGTTTCTTTTTAAAATTTTGTTTTTGGTTCAGTGCTTTTATATCATATTTTGTCCAAATCTTGCTTTCAGCCAGGGACATTTCATGGTTGTGCAATTGCTGCAGTTCAAGTATTCCAGTTTGCATTCCAGGAGTGTCATTTTATTAAGTCACAATGACGTCATTTCCTGCTTGATGATGTCACTTCTGGCCATGGCGTCACTTCTGGTGGGTCCCGACACAAGTGCCATTCTAAAAAGTGGGTGCCAGTACAAAACGTTTGAGAACCACTGATGTAGATAATACTAACAGTCTAATGCAGCCTCATGTGAACAGCTTTGGTTGAGAAACCATCAGTGAGAACCCAAAACCTTTAATACAAGCAGATAATGTTTCATTATGTGGATTGCTTTACCTTAGTGTTCTTCAACCTGTGGGTCATGGCCTCAATGGGGTCGTGAAGCCGCACTTGGGCGGTTCGCAGCAACCTTTCAGAGCCTGTTCAAGGAAGGGCTTGACTCCAATCCGGTCCTGGGGCTGCCTTATTAAAACTGAGATCTTGATACAATCCTGCAGAGCCTCTTCTTGCTGCCTTGTCCCTCAGCTCCCAAGGCCAGCCCTACTCAGGACACAATCCTATCCACACTTATCTGGGAGTAAAGCCCCATTGACTGAAGTGGGACTTACTTCTGAGTAGACCTGCGTAGGGTTGGGCTCTCAGGCCTCACGGGGTTGCTGTGATGGCAGAAGAGGTGGGGGCAGTAGTGTCATTCAGTAATGATCAGACGGAACGTGAGGCGGGACTTACCCCTTGATTGACAGGGAGCCCGTGACGCGTCGCCGCCTGCCTTTCCGCCACGGGGGCTTCTTCCGGGTGGCGCGCCCCTCCGCGGCCCTCCTCAGCACCCAGCGCGCCCCCCAGGCAAGCGGGCACCCCCTCCGAAGCCAGGGGTGCCCGCACGGCGCTCGGCAAGGTCGCGACGCGTCATCAACTAGCAGCCAATCAGGCGGTAAGTCCCGCCTCGCGTTCCATCTGATCATTACTGAATGACACTACTGGGTGGGGGGGAAATGGGGCGGGGTGGGGGCAGGAAGCGGGTGGTGATGGCAGCCAGGGTGGGCGGATCAGGTCCCTGGAGGCAGGGGTAGGCTACATAATTAAGACAACAAATCTAACTAGCTGGGGTGGAACACGGTCATTGGTTTCTCCTTCTGCTTCTTTCCTCCGAAGGACACCCTGGATGCTTTCCCCTGTGGCTCAGACCACACCCCCAGTCCGATGGCCAGCGCGGTGCCTCTCGAAGCCGAACCCATCTTGGAAAAATCAGATGCCCGTCTGACTGCTGTGGCAGTCAGCATCGAAGATAGACACACGGTCATCTTTCTAGGGGACAGCAGAGGTCAGCTGCATAAGGTAGGAGCTGGTTAAGCCTGTCAGGGACTGCAGTCCTGATTCAGTTCACAGTCCCATTGCCTCTAGGAGCAGGGGGTCCTCTGTTCTTAAGGTGAGTGGAGTTGCGTGCACCACTAGCAGAAATAAGATTTCTTCTTGGGCAGAAGATTTAGCCGAGAGGGTTAATGCCTCCGTTTGCCTGAAGATAACAGCTGAAGATCTGAAGGTCGTGAGCTCGAGACTACCGGAAGTCTCTGTGAGCAGCAGACCTTACAAAACTGCGGCTGATTGAAATCTGAGTTCCAGCTGCCTCGTGGGGGGAGGAGTGTGCTGAAGTCAGCTGCGTCTCTGGTGGGAGCAGGGAAGCCTCTTATCAGCCAGCAGAAGGCAGACGGGTGGCTAAGAAAGAAGGCTATATCCAGAAAGAAAGATCTGTATGAGTGTTGTTCTTGAAAGATAGAACATTTCTGTAAATTGTAAAAACCTTCGGGTTTGTGAATAAAAGTCTGCCTATGTAAACCGCCTTGAGTTACAGTTATTAGAGAAATCTAGTGATCTTAAGAAAGGCGGTATATAAATACATGTATTATTATTATTATTATTATTATTATTATTATTATTATTATTATTATTATTATTATTATTATTATAAGCGAAGGCTCCTCCACACAATGCTTCCTCCAGCACAGATTAAACGGCAAGTGCCTATCATTTAATGGGCCCAACGGCGGTATGAGAAGAGCAGGATGTGCTAAGATAAATAAGAACGCAGTCCTAAACTGGAGTTAGGCACAGTTAGGCCTGCAAAGTTTGGCTGGCACAAGGGACACCGTAAAGTATGTTTGGACCACTCTCGGAGTCAGAGAGGCCAGCACACAGACGTGAGCCGTCCTCCCCGAGTCCGAGGGTGGTCCAAACGTGCTTTGGGGTGTCCCTTTTGCCAGCCAAACTTTGCCGGCCTAACTCCAGGTTAGGATTGCGCCCTAAGACCTGAACATTTGGACGGAAGAACAAAGCTGAATTTCACAGCCTCTGCAAGTTGTGGAAAGGAAACAAATGTACACATTTGGCCGCTTCCCTTAGTCTGTGCTAGAGCCCCTGCTGGGCACCCTTTCTGCCTTCTGAGATCTTGCCAGGCCAGTTGCCCACACCCTTTCAGGCATAGACGGAGGATCAGAAGCCTGCTTTTGTCATTCTTTTTGTCATTCTTTTCAAGTTGAATAAATAAGGGCACAATCCAAACTGTGCCTTGGGCTGGCACAAGTCCTGATTTGGGGAATGGGGAGGGGTTAGGCGGGGAGGGCCGACCAGCATGGGGAGGGCAGCGGTGCCAGGATCTGGCACTTAGGCCAGACCTTCTCCCCTGTCCCAAGCAGTCCAGCCCCAATCCAGGCTGCTCAAATTTGTGCTGCTGATTTCAGCAGCGCAGATCCAAGTAGCCTCATTTGGGCCGCTGCCGCATTACCTGGGGGAAGGGGAATGGATTCCCCTTGCCCCAGGTTGTGCTGCAGTCAGCCCCAGCCCCATGCTGGAGGGTTAGGATCAGAGGCGTCATCCTACCGGAACGGGGCAGTACCCCAGTAGTTCCGGGGAGAGCGGGAACGGAGCAGCAGCGCGCAGCAGACTCCGCGCGCTGTTTTTGCCCTCCCGCCCGTCCCAGTGCCCGGATCGCTCTGTAAGAGAGCTCTTCCGAGTGCAGGGAGGCGTTGCCGGGTGCCGCAAGGGGGCGGGGAGCTACAGCTCACCCGTCCGTCCCTGCGGCGTTCTGGTTGCTGGCGCCAGTGAATGACGTCACTGGTTAGGATTGCCGTGTCAATGTTATTTACACCCACCCACCCACCCACCCACCCAGAGAGAGAGAGAGAGAGAGAGAGAGAGATCAACAGGTACTTCAACAGGTACTTATATACCACTTTACAAAACAAAGTTCACAGTTTACAGGCAAATAGTAATAATAGCAAAGTTAAATGGCTCCCTGTCCCAAAGGGGCTCACAGTCTAAAAAAAAGGCAGAACACCACCAGCAACAGCCACTAGAAAAGACACTGTGCAGGGGTGAAGAGAGACAATTGCTCCCCCCCCCCCCGGCTAAATATAAGAGGAGCACCACTTGAAAAAGTGCCTCTTGCCCAGTTAGCAGGGGTCCCTCCATGTCTTGCAAATATGGCCCTCACTCCGTGCCTATTGCATTATCTTTGTTTTATTATAGAAATGCTACCAGTGCTGGTGGTCTTGCTTAACTGAAGAGCTGAACGTGCTGGCAATTAGCCTGCACACTGCAGAGGGACTAACAGGAAGCAGGAACTCCTCTATCTACTACCAAATCTTGTGCCTGTGCAAAATCATGAGTAACGCACAGGCTTGTTGATGGGAATCTTTTCTTTTCGACCACACAAAGGCAACCTAGGAAATTGATATACTGTATGTGACCAAACCCCCACTCGGCGCTGTGTAGGGCAAACACTAAAGCATGCCAAGAAGTTCCTGCATTGGAAAAAGTCGTGTGCAGTGGCCCTTAGGGTGCAGTCCTAACCTGGAGTCAGGCCGGCACAGTTAGGCCAGCAAAGTTTGGCTGGCAGAAGGGCCACAATAAAGCACGTTTGTACCACTCTCAGTCAAGGAGGATGGCACATGTCTGTGTGCTGACCTCTTTGACTCTGAGAGTGGTCCAAACATTTGCTATGGTGGCCCTTGTGCCAGCCAAACTTTGCTGGCCTAACTATGCCGGCCTAACTCCAGGTTAGGATTGTGCTCTTAGTTATTCCTCTCCCTCTTTTTTCCTGTAAGTGACCTGGGTTGTTAACGATGACTTGATGTGCCTGGGAAACAGCACTTAGCTCATTTTGTAGGACTCAAGATAGGGCAGCAATTTCTTCTTTGGAGTATCTAACCATAAGGGGTTTTTTTTTAAAGCAAACATTCTATAAGATGTACTTTTTTTGGTAATTCACTTTACAGAGAATTACAAAGCTGCGGTGGACGGCCCTGCAATTACCCTTCTGCAGCTCTGAAAACGGAGACTGCTGAGGTCTTAACGTGCCCCAGTTGGCTCAGAGTGCTCTTGACCAAAGTCTCGGAGCCAACCAAAACACAGCAGGACAACTGTCCATGCGTCTGCCTCGTTCACAGACAAAGCAGAGATGTGGGGTCCACTCGTTGCTTGAAAGGGGAGCGCAACCTACGCATGGGATGGACAGAGCGGATAGAGGGATGCTCTTTTCCCACTCTCACAACATCAGGACCAGGGGACATCCACTAAAATTGAGTGTTGAGAGAGTGAGAACAGATAAAAGGAAGTACTTTTTTTACCCAGCGGGCAATTAATCTATGGAACTCCTTGCCACAGGATGCGGTGATGGTGTCTGGCCTAGGTGCCTTTAAAAGGGGATTGGACAAATTTCAGGAAGAAAAGTCCATCAAATGCTGCAGGCCATGATGGGTGGTGCAGCCTCCTTAGGTTAGAAGTAGGTTACCTTGGAATGCCAGATGCAGGGGTGTGGCAACAGAATGCATCTTATTGTGTGCTTCCCAAGGCGTCTGCTGAGCCACTATGGGATTCAGGAAGTTGGACTAGATGGGCCTTCGGCCTGATCCAGCAGGGCTCTTCTTACGTTCTTACGTTAACCCACTCCACTGCCCCACGGCAACTTGCAACTTTAAGCCGTTTTCTCCCCACTCAGCTTTGATATCAGCAACAAACCAGATTGAGGAGAAAAGGACAGGCTGCAGGGGATTTGCTCCTTTCCGTTCCATGTACCTTTTCTTATCCACTTCCTTTGCAAGCAGGGCAAGCACATGGATAATGTTCCCAGAGCTCCCCTGCCCTTCGTGCCTAGTTTGGCCCTTGTTCCAACTCAATAGTCACGGGAGTAATCTCTCCCCACTTAATGATGCTGGTATTTTGATTCTCTAAGGTGAGCTATTACTTACCTGTTAACCAGAAAGGCTGTTCTGTAGCTTCTCTGGGCTGCTGTGATGTCTGTTGCTCCCAGGCACCATCCATGCTAACCAGAGCAGCCTTTTCTCCATTGGGCCATGGCACCACCTAGTGGCCCTCCAAAATGAACACAGGTTATCCCTATGCCACTTTCCTGTCTCTACTGATGCGTCTAAGAATGCACCAGGAGCAACTGCCTGGTGTTCCAGATTTGGGCTCTCCATCTGTGAGAGTCAGTATCCCATTCAAGAAGAATGACATCTCTTACGATGTCTTTTCCAAAGTCTGGATATCAGTCCTTGAGGATCATTGTCCCCCATGCTTCCCTATCCACTAGTATCTTCATGTGTGATGTAAACCCAGCAACCTGCCTGGCTCTTAATTATTATGTCCATAATACTTTAGAGCAGCCATTTTCAATGCTTTTCTTCTGACGACACTTGGACCTCTATGGTCTCCTCTATGGTCTTCTCCTTTTGTGATGTCACTTCCGACTTCTGGGAGACTCGTCAGAGTCCGCGGAGGAAGAGGACAAATAGTTACTACAGCAGTGGCTATAGAAACAAAGCCGCAGAAAACAGACAAGTTTTTCAGTAACTTTCAATTCTGTACTCCAAACTCCCGTGGCGCACCTGTGAACCTTTCGTGCTGTGGGTGGCACACTGGTTGGAAATTGCTGCTTTAGAGACTGGGAGGTCTCTTGTTGTGCCTGCTGTAGAGGAAGAGAATTCATCTTACTATGCTGATTTAATGCAGAGAGGCTAGCTCTCCCCCCCACTGCAGTGCTCCATGTTTTTGGGTCCCATGCTTGTTCACTTTTTATCCAAATTCTTAGGGCCGTGCATGTCCGTTCCTCTGTGCAGGACTAGACATCCAAGCAGTTTTTTAAAAAAATCAAGCAGGGGACTAAAAATGGGGATGGCTCCGACATGACAGCAAATCTCCCTTCCCCCAGGAAAGATCAGTATTGAACTTCTCTGTTGGGTATGGATAAAATTGTCACGGTGTGCAAGTTGCACTTGTCGGGAATGCCGCTGGAGCTCAAAGCACCCAAATTGCATCATGTATTTTGAATGTCTCATCTGGGTTTTTCTGATCTCAGGTGTAGGGGCAGAGAGATCTGGATTGCTCTGTTACTGAAAAGTGCAAAAAGGACAAGCATTGTGTAGCCCCCTCCCCTTCTTGAATGTCATTCCTCTTTTGCCCATGCCGATTTGCCATCTTGCAGGTGTACCTGGGAGCAGTGGGAGACATCAACCTGTACTCGACGTTAACCATCCAGCCGAACAGTGCTGTGAGTGGAGATCTCCTCTTCGACCAGTCCAAGCAGCACCTGTATGTCATGACCCAGTCAATGGTGAGAGCAAAGTCCCTGCTTTGTAGCATTGCTCTGCTGGGAGGGCATAGAAAAGAATACACAGCTCATGGAACAGGCCTCACTCTTCTCTTGGGTGTACCTGTGGCAATAGGATTCTACCAGTGAAAGAGTTATGTATGATGTGGCCTGGCTTAATAACAAAAATGGGGACAAATTAAATGCTTACCAAATTAAACTGTGAGCCCCTAGCACTGTGGTCCAAAAACCAAACCATGGTTATACCGAATTTGTGGTCCAAAAACAAACCATGGTTATACCGAATTTAATAAATGTTCACCAAATTTAGTAAACGTTCACAAAATGTATAACGTGACATTTACACAACAATACTATTATTTAGCTAGCAGAACTATATGCCCCAAATGCAGGGTTAGGGTTTCGGTTAGGGTTAGGGTTTAGGTTATGTTATGAAAATTTACTATTTTGGGGAGACAAAAACATTTTTTAACTGTCAGATACTTTACGAAAATGACGAGAACTCAATATGTGGTTATCACTTGAGGATTATTAGGTAGTCTAAAATTTGGTGAGCATTTACTATTTTTGGGAAACAAAAGTATTTTTTTTAAGGAACGTTTTCATTAAATTTGGTGATCACTTAAACATGAGCCATAAAAAACTTGCCTGTATTCTGGAAAAAAATAATGCACACAAATGAAGTGGAGGTTTCCTTGTGCTTGAGTATGCAAATGGAGTACTAGTTTGGTGTTTCCACTGATGTCTAACACTGATTAGAGCAGTGTTATTCAAACTGTGGGTCGAGACCCGCTTGGTGGGCCGCAACCTGATGTCAGGTGGATCGCGGAAAGCTGGGAGCAGCCATCTTGGAAGCTGCAGACCTTCCTCTTTCTATATTTTTATTGTGAGTGTTAACTGAATTTCCAATTGAGGGGTGTTTAAAAAAAAACTGTTTTAATTCAGTTCTTTTATCTAATCTTGCTTTCTCTCAGAGACACTTCATGGTTCTGGAATTGTTGTAGTCCAAGAATGTCAATTTGCATTCCACAAGTGTCATTTAATTACGTCACAATGACAGCACTTCCTGCTTGAAAATGTCCCTTCCAGGTTAATGACATCCCTTCCGGTGGATCCCATGATGAGTGCCACTCTAAAAAGTGGGTCCCCGTCTAAAAGGTTTGAGGACCACTAGATCCAGGAAGATCCAGGTTTCCATCCCACCTCAGCCCTGAAGCTTCCTAGGTGACCCTGGGCCAGTCATGTTTTCTCAGCCTATCCTGCCTCACAAGGTTGTTGTAAAAAGAAACATGCACATCTCCCAGCAGTCCTAGGAGGACAGGGGGATAAAAAGGTCACGAATACATGAAATAGGCAATTCATATTAGTGAATGTCGGGGCAAGGGGCAGTCCAATCCTGAGCTGCCTGGGCACTGTGAGTATCCAGCAGCAGCCAGGCAGCCACTGGGGTCTCCTCAGGAGAAGGGGACGTTCATCCCCTTCCCCCAGGGAAAGCCCCGCCTCCCACAGTTGGTCTCCTTGACTCTCTGCCGGCTATTTTGCTGGTGGAGAATCAGCCTTGTGTCGGCCTGGGCTGAGGCAGAGGATAAAATCCAGTGGTAAGACCTTACCGCCCATGTTTGATGTGCCTTACAGTACATTTGCAACCGCAGCACTGGCGGTACACTTGTATCACCCACACTGAGCTCAATAGCATTGGACTCTTAAGCATTTTCGAATGCAATCCTCACCTGGAGTTAGGCTGGCACAGTTAGGCCAGCAACGTTTGGCCGGCACAAGGGACACTGTAAGGTATGTTTGGACCACTCTGTGGACCACACAGATGTGCGCCATCCTCTCTGACTCTGGGAATGGTCCAAATGCACTTTACGGTGGCCCTTGTGCTGGCCAAACTTCCAGGTTAGGATTGTACTCTCAGAGGCGGATCTAAGGGGGGGCAAATCTGTAACTGTTGCAAGAAGCCTTACCCTGTCATGTACATCCCTCCTCTCCCTTGCTGCTGTAGCCAGTAAGCAACGCCAAGATGTTGCTTTTCCCTGTGAGGATTGGCTAGAACAGTGCAGGAGAGGAGTGTTTTCCACTGCAAGGTAAGGCTTCTTGCAAAACTTACAGATTTGCCCCCCCCCTTAGATCCGCCTCTGCTCAGTGCTGTTCCCAAGCTAGGCATTTGCTCTTCATTATTGGTCCTTAACATTTGGGTTGCTGGAGGCGAACTATTGCTGAAAGCAGACACGGCCCTTTTGACCAGTATGGCTTGCTGCCACCTAGAGACTTGTCCTCCCTAAAATCTGCAAAATTGCTTGCAAAACCGTTTGTGACAGTGAACCAGCCTGCGATCCCTGCTCAGGGTGTGTATTCTCATTCCCAGTCCCAGTGGCGTTCCTAGAGAAGGGACAAAAATGCTAAACGTTGCAGGAGCTTTGCCCTCTGAAGGCAAGGGGAGGGGCCGCTTTACACTGGAGCTCAGGCTCCTGCAAAACTAAGCAGGTTGGGAACACCACTGCTCAGTTCTAGTTTTGGCAAACAAATTTTGGGATGTTCTGCACAAAAACCTGCAGAATGCGTTTGACGGGAGCAGAGGTGTCACCTACTCCCCAGTAGACGGTTCGCTGGGCGAGAGTAGGGAGTGATTGACAGTCCGTCGATTCACTTCCGGTTTCTTTGCGCGCCCCGCGCGGCTTTCCCTCGCCTCGGAGGGGGCGCCTGCTCGCCCAGGCACCCGGCGTGCCCCCCACCCATCCCCCAAGACGAGCAGGCACCCCCTCCGAGGCGAGGGAAAGCCGCGCGGGGCGCGCGAAGAAACTGGAAGTGAATCGACGGACTGTCAATCACTCCCTACTCTCGCCCAGCGAACCGTCTACTGGGGAGTAGGTGACACCTCTGGACGGGAGGCAGCAGTGGCACAAAGGAGAGATGTGTCTACGCTTAGGAAACAAAGCCTCTCTGAAACCATTTTCAGTCCATTCTCTTCAGGATTGTTGCCTGTCTCCAAAGGGAGCAGCCTTATGCCAAGGCAGTGAAGACAAGTGATCCTGTGAACAGTATTTTAATTTCCTCTGTTTGCAAGCAGAATGACTTGAGCCCCTTAGATGAGACTGTTCCTGGATTTCAGATTTGTTTTCTTCAGCTCTTTGTATTGTGGAACTTCTTGCCACAGGAGGTGGTGATGGCATCTGGCCTAGATGCTTTTAAAAGGGGACTGGACAGATTTCTGGAGGAAAAAGTCCATTGCAGGCTATAGGCCATGATGGTTAGTGCAACCTCCTTACTTTAGAGTTAGGCTACCTCGGAGTGCCAGATGCAGGGGAGTGGCAACAAGATGCACTTGGGTATTTCCTGAGGCATCTGGTGGGCCGCTGCGAAATGCTGGAAGCTGAACTAGATAGGCCTTTGGCCTGATCCAGTGGGGCTCTTCCTATACTATGTTCTTATTGCTTTCACAATATTCAGAAGCTTGATCCACTGGAGGCTAAAAAACATTCTTCGCATCCAGACCTCTTATGGCTGCAATCGAATGCATGTTTACTGGGGACCGTAAAGCCCCATTTAATTCTATAGGATTTACTTCTGAGTAAACGTAAACAAGGGACGTGGTGGCGCAGCGGGTTAATCCACTGCTGCTGGGCTTTCCGACCGGAAGGTTGGGAGTTCAAGACTGCGCGATGGAGTGAGCTCCCGTTGCTTGTCCCAGCTCCTGCCAACTAAAAGCACCTAAATGCAAGGAGATAAATAGGGACCACTTCAGTGGGAAGGTAACGGCGTTCCGTGTGCTACTGCGTAGAGTCATACCGGCCACATGACCACGCCGGCTCTACAGGCTTTGAAACGGAGATGAGCACCGCCCCCTACAGTCGGTCACGACTAGACCATTTGGTTGTGGGGAAACCTTTACCTTTAAATGTAGACAGGCTTGGCAACTACAATGTTGGTGCCTTTGGAAAATACAACCACTTTTGTATGTTCGTAACTCCTTCCGAGTTAAGCAGCAGCAATTTTTCTTTCCGTTGAACTTTTGAAACCCCAAGTGATGTTCATTAAGGACTGAAAATCTGATTGTAAAAAATGTCATTCGGCTCAAAGTATCAAGATAATAAAATAATAGAAGTATCCAGATAATAAGTCCATGGAATTGCTGAAATCTTCATGGTTTTGCAGTGATTTTCATGGGCTTTTACCCTTCTTGGCTTTCGACACAGTACAAGTGGAGAGAGTCTTCCGATGCTTTTAGAAGGCTGTGACCTCCTTTGAACCCTCGGCAAAGGATGAAAATCCATATCATTAAATTCAAAAAAGCTAGGGCAGTCCGACTAATATCCCAGAGGGATTTTGACCATCTGAACCCCAGAGTAATGGTGGAGGAAGAGTTTCATTCATTCATTAACAGTCGTTAAATAGTTACAAGGCTGAAAAAAGAACCTGGTTGCTAGACACACTTTCTTTTACTTTATTTCTTTCGGTTTGATCTCTAACCCACAATGTCCCAAGGGTTTGGGGTGGTGGTGGTGGTGGTAGCAATACTTAACCTGACAAAGCCCGTAAGCTAGACGTACCTATTAAAATGTAAACCATTCAGTAAAGCTGGATCCTGTGATCAGGGCAGCGCTGAACATTTACTATTTTTGAAGTGTGTGAGAAACGTATTAAATGTTCTGCAGGCCTAAATGGCTATGTGTTGCTTTGTTTTGTTTTAGCATTGAATCTCTTTAAGCATAAAAATGATTCCAGCTATTATGAAGGACTTCCTGACAAAAAACAGAGGACAGGCTAAAGCCGGGGGGGGGGGGAGAATCCAGCAGATGGGAGGTGTCCATTAAGACAAAGAGCCTGGCCAGGCACTCTCCAACCCTGGCTATCTAGCCATCTCCCCCAGCCTGATGTCATTTGTCACTGTCCTTTCTTTATGAGCTCTTCACAAGGTTTTCAGCCACGTGACTATGCCCTGTCCAAGCCAATAGGGAATTCCAGTCCCTGAAAGGCTCCATCCAGACCTTCTCCACCCCCCAGCCTGTGTGTGTGTGTGTGTGTGTGCGTGCGTGCGTGCGTGCGTGCGTGCGCGCGTGCGCATGTGTGCCCACATGTGTGTGCATGCACACACACACACACACACACAGAGAGAGAGAGAGAGAGAGAGAGAGAGAGAGAGAGAGAGAGAGAGAGACCTAGCACAGATCTTACTTTCTTGTTCTTTCCTGTATCACTCCTTTAGTCATTTTGCAAGTACTGCCGTGACTAAATTCTACAGCACTGGGCATATTCTGTGCCATTTAAACAAGGACAGCCTCGTCTGGATCAGGGGCCCCAGAACGAGTGGCATAGCTAAGAGGGTGCGGGGGGGAGCCATTGCATCAGGCAACAAGCTTGAGGTGGTCCACAAGCTGAGCTTGACGCTAGTGGCCACAATCAGGAAAACCTTGTTACGTATCATGTCATATATCATTGGAAAGGTAATCTAATGCAGAATGCAATGAAACAGACCGCTTTGGAATAGCTGTATTCTATCAAAGGTTATGGCCAATTAACTAGAAATCTTTTAATTTAGTTAATAAATTAATTTTGATTTCTTCATGGCGGGGGGGGGGGGGCTACAAAATCTTCTTTTGCCCCAGATAGCAGGTGCTTTAGCTATGCCACTGCCCAGAACTATGGCCTGCAGGCCACATCAAGACCCTCAAGGCATTTTGAGGTTTGACTGGCCTCCTGAGCCCAGTGGCATTGTGCTCCCTGTAAAATACATGTGTTCCCTGTAAAATACTGGGTTCTTTGCAGACTCAGCTCAGACAAGGCAGGTGCAGCATGAGCATTTGATTGTAACAGCAACAGAACAAACACTGACTGAACAAGGGCAACAGGCCCAACCCCCATGCAGGATTCTTCTAGCTCCGGACTGCTATTGGAGGGGTGATTAGCTCCACCCCTCCAGCGCTCTAGTTGAGGTTTAACCCCTTCCCTCCCTCCTTCCTACTCTCCCCCACCCTTCCGCCACCATGCACTTTCTTCCTCCTTGTTAAGAACTGAGCTGGGAGAAAGTGGCTCCGGCCATTTTGTGTGCAGTCTTAAAGATATACAAAATGCATATATTGTTTTGTGGCGTGCACCTTCTGCAGCCCCCACCGTAAGAGTGAGGCTGAGCAATGTGGCCCTGTCAGCTGAAAGTTTGGGGACCCCTGATGTAGATGATGAATCTAAATTGGAACATTTTGATCCTTTGAAAAAGTGCATCCCCAAATTCATTAGTCAGCAAATAGGAATTAATTATTTGTAATGCCAGTATTTATAAAAGTGACAGGGGACACAGGGCCAAATCCTATCCAATTTTCCAGGTCTGATGTAACAGTCACAATGAGGTATATGCTGCGTTCTGTGGTGGAGGGAGAGTCTGTCTGGGATATTTCATGGTTTGCATTCCAGGAGCATTGTTTTATTATGTCACAATGATGGCACTTCCTGTTGATGATGTTACTTCTGGCTGTGACGTCACTTCCAAGTTATTGACATCACTTCCGGTGGGTCCCAACATTAGTCTAAAAAGTGGGTCCCGATCTAAAACCTTTGAGAACCACTGACATATTCTATGCATTGCTGAATCTTAGATCCCATGCTAAATTCTAGTCTTGTATGAAATTTTGGAATACTATATACACCCACAGCACTGGCTAGTAGAGGGTAAGGTAGATTGTGGTTACAGCAGAGATCACTTGGGAGGTATGTGAATTTTTGTGGCTGCCAATAGCCAGGCCGTTCTCTGCCTCTCTTGCAGGTGGCCAAGATCCCTATATTTGAATGTTCCCAGTATTCTGATTGCGAGTCATGCTTGGCGCTGAGGGATCCATATTGTGGCTGGTGTGTTCTCCAAGGAAGGTGAGATTACATTTTGATTTATCTCAGTATGTCATTGACAACCCAATCCTAGGCCAGACATTGTGCTCCTTTTCAACACAGCTGCAGGACCTGGGGGGCGGGGATCATATTGGGCCCTGAGTAACATGTCAGTGTAGCTCTGCTGGTGAGTGACTGCGAAGGTCAACACATATTAATAGGGGATTCAGAGATCAAGACTAAGGGGCTTAAGCTGCAGGAGGGGAGATTTCAGCTGGAGACCAGGAAGAAATTCTTAACAGTAACTGCAGCTGAACCAGCTATGGGGGAACTGGTAGGTTTGCCCTCCTTGGAGGTCTTCAGGAACAGGGTCAACAGGCACCTTTTTTAGATGCCCTAAAGAGGATTTCCCTGGTCCTAGCAAGGGATGGATTAGATGACCTTGAAGGACCTTTCCAGCATTTGATTCTTTGATTCTTTGTGTGTTTGGGTAATATTTTTCCCAAAATTTCTTGATTAAAATAGAAAATCACGGTGTGATTTGTTTGTATTCTACATTCTCATTCCAAGCTCTCATTTTTATTAATTTTAAATGCTTTAAAAGTATACTAAGCAGATGTTACAGATGATTTAGTGTCAGCAGATGCAGCCATGGTATTATTTCTACTTGGAAAAGTAATTATTTTAAATTTCTGGAAAATATCTTAAACACTAAAATGCGGCATTCTGTGTTTTTATTCAGATATTGTAACTGCCAAAAGGCGGTGTTTTGTGTTTTTATGTGGGTTTTCACAAAACAACAACAACAACAACCCACCCCATCTATGACTCTTCTGCTAAGAGAATGGGAACCTTGGACATGCACCTCAATTCATTCAATAATCATCTCCTGTGGTGTTGATCTTTTTTTCTGCCTTCGTCTGCTTCTGTCTCCCCAGGTGCAGCCGTCACTCTGAGTGCTCCAGGTTCACAGTGAGTGAGCAGTGGCTCTGGGGCTTTAATGCCACCCAGCGGTGCCTGTCTGTCCAGTCAGTGAGCCCAGCCAACATCAGCCGAGAAGAACAGAGAAATGTGAGCAGTGAGGCATGAAAAGCTCCCCTTTTGACCAGTGCTTGAATGATAAAGGTCCTGAATGAAATCCACCACATCCACCTTGAAACTCCCCCTGCCCCAAATTGCATCAGATCAGAGATGTCATCCGGGCGCGCCAGGAACCAGAACACCCGGATGATTGGCAGCCCTCCGCCCCATGGCGGAGGGCAGCAACACCTCCCTGCGCCTCACAGCGCCCGAATTGCTCCATTTCAGAGCGATTCGGGACGCGAGGGAGGGCGGGCGGGCCCAGAAGCAGCTTGCCCGTCCTCGAGAGAGGCGGCGCGGCCCGGGCCCGTCCGCAGAACTGGCGGAACGGTGTACCGGGCCATTCCGCCAGTTTGACGCCACTGCATCAGATCATGATCTTGTTCTCTATTGCCCTCTAAAAACTGTCTAAGGGGGGCAGGCCTCCTCTAATCCTCCCGCCCCCACCCACCCAGGCCAGTCAAGCTCTGGTTTAGAAGGCTGTGAATCGAACTTCTAGAAAGCAGCTTCTCACCTTCTGATGACAGCAAAGTGCATTTGCGGGTCCCCTTTTGACACCTCTTTGTGAAGGGAAAAGTTGGCATCACTCACACCTCTGCCCTATGGAAAGTGTGAAGCTGTCCAGACTGGCCCGGGGTCATCTCTGAATACATGATTCAGGAAGGTTCACGATGGAGCAACTGAGCTGAAGCGAAAGAGGGCTGGTCCTGGATAGGAGGCCAGTGCCTGCGACTTTGAGTTCCTTGGAAGAAAGGCGGGACATACATGTAATACAAAAAAGCCAAATTGATAGGGACTGAAAAGAACTCCTTGGAACAGGGTAAGGGATACATAAAGAGAGTAAGGGTGGCTTGACAGTGGGACAGATTGCCGAGGGAGGTGGTGGATTCTCCCTCACTGGAGACCTTCAAGCAGAGGCTTGACAGGCACCAGCTGGAGATGCTCTAGGAGGATTTCCTGCTATAGACAGGGGGTTGGACTAGATGACCTTGTAGGTCCCTTCCCACTCTATGATTCTATGAGAGAAGCGGTGAAATCCACACAGGCAGAGGCATCTGCATGCACATGCACACTCTCCGTGCCTCTGTGCACATGTATGACTTCATACCTCTATCTGAGATGCCCATAAGAAACCCATACAGGTACTATAATATGAGAGTGAACCTGTCCAGGTTCACTGGAGAAGACTGGATAACATGGAGATCATATTTTCAAGAAGCCAAGCTGGTGACCATGAGACTGGCAGTCTAATCCTATCCTCCACTGACGTGGGCATATGCAGGTATATTCTGACTAATGCCCCAGCCTGCCCTATAGGGTTACTAGCAGAACCTTCTCCTCGCAGCCACTTGAAGCAGTTGTGTGGATCTTTGAGCTGCCAAACAATTTTTTTTCCAAGCAGTGTTTTTTTTTTTTTTTGGTGTGTTTTTTTTTTTTGCAAGCAGGTCATCCAGCGTGGGGGGCAGTTGATTACCCAAAGACCCAGTGTACCTCCCGGGGCCCTGTACTACCCTTGCTCCCATTAGCTATGCTAGGGGCAAGAGATGTGGACTGATGGTTGAGTTGCTGGTACTGCCTGAAGCTAAGCAGGAGAATCTGTGGCCTATTTTTGGATGGGAGACAGAATGCCAGGCTGGGACAAGCTGCAGTACCTGTTGTGGCAGAACAGAGTTGCTGTGGAGCTGCTTAGCCAGTGCCGGAATGTTGTGAGAAGGCCAGCCGGCAAAAGAACAGAGTCCAGCCTTGAGGACCTGTCCAGGCTGGACTTCCCATCACCTGCTGAAGCTCAATGTCACATGGCCAGAGGAGAGAACCACACTGTGAAGGCGACATCTGGGACTGAGGATTCGGTGAATCGCAGAATGCGGGATATTTGTAAAAAAAAAAAAAAAAACATTGAAAAATGGTGGTTTAGAGTAGTCTGCCCATGTAAGCCGCCTTGGGCATTTGCTTCGGCATGGGAAAGGCGGGGTATAAATTCTTCAAAATAAATAAATAAAAATAAAAATAGTGCTGAGCGTGACCTCCGGTCACATCCTCTGAGATCCTCCATCGCGTTCTTGCAATCTGCAGTGAATCGAATCTATGGATTGCAACCATGGATAATGACGACCGACTGTGGACCTTTGGTCTTATCCAGCAGGGCTCTTCTTAGGTTTGGTGTAGGCTCAAAATGGAACCAAGCATGGGGCGTAGTTTTGTGATTCTTTTTAAAAAACTTCGTATTTATGGAATGCAGGTTCCTGGATGTGTCTGATTTTATGTGAAACAAACCAAGCTATTAACCTTCATGATGGTGGGGGATAACGCTGAATGCATCTGAGTAGCGTCTGGTCTACTGGCCTACTGGCATCTGGTGTAAGGAAATTAAAGGACATTGTGCGGTTTTCAAGGACTGGACTTAAGCACTCGCCAGCTTGCTTGCGCCCTTGTTTGTCTCCATCCCCACCCCCTTAATCACTGCTGTTAATCTGCTCTCATCCTACCTGGGAACATGAGATAATGCTAATGAGGAGGAGAATTTTTCTTAGAAGGACACACTATTGATCCGACTGCTCTTTTGATTGGCAGATATTCTTGACGCTTTCGAATCTGCCTTCCCTTTGGGATGGAGAATCCTATTCGTGCTTCTTTGAAGATGCGGAGAGCTCAGCAGTGCTGATGGGGTCGGGCGTCATCATGTGTCCCTCGCCAGATCCCAGCAAAGTTCCAGCGCTGAAGGCAGGAACTGGTGAGTGGCAAGAGCCAAAGTCCATCTGCCGTTGTGACTGCCGTTGTGAATGTTTTACAATGGGCAGCCAGAGCGTGCAAAGGATCAGCAACCATTAATTGCAGCACAATGCATGTCTACTCAAAATTATGCCTCATTTTGTTCAGTGGCACTTACTCCCAGGTAAGTGAGGATAACAGTGGTTCTCAAATGTTTTAGCACCAGGACCCACTTTTTAGAAGGACAACCTGTCTGGGAGCCCACCGGAAGTGATGTCATGGCCGGAAGTGCCGCCATTGTGACTCCAGAGCCTGCTGCTTTCCTGAGAATGCAGTAATGAGTTGGGTTATACCTCAGCCATTTTCCAATAGCAAAATGAATCAGAAAGAAAAAAAAAGCCTATTTGCAACCTTGACACAAGCAAAACAACCACACAGCCCTCCCCCTTTCCAGCATCCCATCTTCCCATATTTTCAGTATGGTTGCCCTAGGTGCTTCGTGACCCACCTGAAATTGGCTTGTGACCCACTGGTGGGTCCTGACCCGCAGTTTTGGAACCACTGGTGTATAAGATTTTAGTTGTATGCTGTCGCTTCTCCTTTCTAGCATAACTTCATTGCCAGCTGAACCCTAGACATGTCTTCTCAGAAGTAAGTCCCATTATAATCAGTGGGGCTTACTTCCAGGTAAATGTGCATAGGAATGCAGCCTGCAACTTGGTGGAATTTGATAGGAGAAAAAAGGTCATATTGGGTAGAGGAAGGCAGTTCCTTGCTTATCCAAGCCCTCTCCCCTTGTAGAATGACCAGAGTACAGTTGTTCCCAAACTTTTTCAATCAGCAGCTCCCTTAACCTACTGAGCCATTGGACGCAGCTCCAAATTAGAGCTATAATCCGTGATGTCATGCAGGGGGAACGCGGGGGAACTCAGTTCCACTAGTTAAAATTAGGGCTGACTCCGCCCACTTCACTCTCCTCCCCCCTCCCAATTCCTCTGCAAAGAGCTTTTCTTCTTGGTTGGCCGGCACTCAGAAGGTTAAAGGGAGCGACTCTGGATTCCTAGGGGGGCGAAGGCAGTGATATCATTCAGGGGGAACGGACCAGAACAGGCGTTCTGGATCCTAACGGGCTCCGTGGCTGGTTCCGGGTTCCCAACCAGTGCCAATCAAAAGTGAGTTCCTGTTCCTAAATCATTTGAATGACACCACTGGCTACAATCCTAAACATTCTATAGGGTGAATGCTTTTCACAAGCATTCCACTGCTCCCCAGGGAGCCACACAGTTTGAGAACCACCGCTGTAGTATCTTGGGGTAACATTTGGGCCTGAACAGGCATGAGGCTTTCATGAGACCAAGTGCAGGACTTGGGGTTCATTGTTTCCCAGTGGTTCAGGTGGCCAGTTCCTGTATTCAGATCCTGTCCTGAAGGGGACCTTCCTTCTACCTGTGTCATCCCAGGAACTTGGTCGCTTTGCCTGTTCATGGCTAACCTGCAGCTCAGCACTCTTTCTCACATGTTTTCCCTACAAGAGAGTACGGAAAAAAAACACACACCTGTGCTATGCAAGGAGATTGTGCCTGTGGCTACGCCTTTGGATACCCATTTTACTGTGGGCATGCAGTGTTCACTGGTTCTCGAAATAGTAACAACAATTAAAGAACTGGCAAATATACTTCACCTTCACATACCTTCATCCAGCTTCACAATGGTCTGCTGGCATCTTTTAATAAAATGGTTTTAATGTTTATGCTCCTGCTTTCTGTGCTGTTTTAACTGATGTTGTTATCTCAGTGTTTTCAAGATTTTTAATATGGGTTTTTATTCACTTGGTAAGCCGCCTTGAGTCCCCTTTATTGGGGAATAAGGCAGGGTAAAAATCAGAGAGAGAGAGAAATTGATTGATTGATTGATTGATTGATTGAAGTTAATAAATACATATTAAGATAACATACATGGTTCTTTTTCCCCTGCCATGTGTGACTCTTTCCATCTATGCAGTGATGTCATGCAGGGGGTATGCAGGGTTACGCGAGTACCGGTTTCTAGGATTATGGCTGGCCCCGCTCATTCACCCGCCCACTCGTCGACTCCGCCCCCTGCAACATTTGAATTTCCTGCATGTTTGAGTTGCCTGCACGTTCTCAGAGCCAGGCAGGCAGGCAGGCAGCGAGCGGAGCCTTGCCTTGCCTTGCCACTGAAAAATGAGTTGCTCTGGGGTTTTGGAACTGTTGGGTCACTTTAACATGATGCCAGGCCTCCTTAACATGTTCTGGGGGTTCTGTGGAATACTGTTGCAACTGTTGGGTCAGTTTAAAATTGTCTGAGGCCTCAAAAAGGGCTTTTTTCATGTCACTTCCTGCCACGACATCACTTCCGACTTATGACATCACTTCTGGTGGGCGGGTCCTGACATGTGCCAATCAAAAGTGAGTACCTGTTATTAATTCATTTGGATGACATCACTGCATCTATGTGTCTGGGTTTGTTCCCCTCATACCACTTCTACCTTTGGGCCATCTGCTGCTTTGCTGCTCCGTTTTCTGTTCTCTGCACAATGGAATAGAGAGACTTCTTTACTTTTCCCAGCTCTTTATCCTTGTCTGTTGACTCCACTCACTATTCCCTTGCCAAGATCCCATGAGATCCCTGCCAAGGTCCCCTGAGTCTCACCCTTTCTCCTCCTTTACGAATGCATTCATTTGCCGTTGGAACGCCTGCCCAAGTGTGCGTCTTGCCTGAACTCCCATTACCTTGGACAATGCTGAGTGATGTTTGGGCTTGCAGTCTAATCCATTGGGCACCCTCATTGAAATAATACATACAATACCAAATATTCCCCAGCATTATTTCTTCTGCTGGCAGCCTGTTTGCAAAATTGGGCTGACCTGCTCACAAAATGGTGTTTTTTTTTTCTAAGAGCTCAGTCCTAACCTGGAATTAGGCCGGCACAGTTAGGCCAGCAAGGGACATTGTAAAGCGCATTTGGACCACTCTGATGGCGCCCGTCTGTGTGCTGACCTCTCTGACTCAGAGAATGGTCCTTAAACATACTTTAGGGTGTCCCTTCTGCCGGCCAAACTTTGCTGGCCTAACTCCAGTTTAGGATTGCACCCTAAGAGTCAGCGTTTCTTAGCATGTATTCAGTGGTGTTATGCTGCCGGAACACTGGGCGGGACATCCGGGTGATCGACAGCCCGCCCATCGCGTTCCGCAGCATTACGCCGTTTGCGTAACCAGTTACGCCGCTTGCGTATGTTACGCAAATGGCGTAACGCTGCGGTA
>JAJKFI010000004.1:2079958-2092132 GCA_029204185.1 Lerista edwardsae
GGCTGTCGATCACCCGGATGTCCCGCCCAGCGTTCCGGCAGCATAACACCGCTGCATGTATTCCATTTATTTAGAACTCTCTTTCGCCTTGTCTTAATAAGGCACTTTTTGCTATTTGACTCTGAGGAATTCTGTTCCCTGCCGCTTTCAGATCACGTAATCATCCGGCTGGTGGTGCGCTTCCACGATGTCTTCGTTGCTTCAACGCCCTTCTCCTTCTATGACTGCACAGCAGTGGCTGCTCTGAGGAAGTCGGCACCGTAAGTTCACGGGGCTGCCTCTCCTCCCCACACCCATTCCCCCAGCACTGCAGTGCCTTCGAAGCTCCTGTCTGGTCTCTGGGAACTATTCAGCAGCAGCTGTTCCTGTGTCCTTGTTTTCAGATGCCAGGGATGTGTGAGCAGCCATTGGGGATGCAATTGGTGTGTCCACCATCACCACTGCACTCATAAAGCTGCCTGTGAAGAAGGGGCCATTATCTACAATGAGAGGGTGTGTCACAGCTTCTATTTGCTGATATATCTGTTGCATTTTTTCACAGGTTAAGGCTACAATCTAGGAGTAAGTCTCATTGAACACAATGAGTTCAGGAGCCCAAGGACAGTCTTTTTTTTCTGCCATCAATTCAGTGCATCAAGAGAGGAGTTCCAGAACATTCCGGGAACTGTTTTCAGAACGTTTGGCTGTCCAGAGGCATAGGGAGGGTACGGGGGGTGGGTGGTGGTGGTGGCGAGCACTGCGAGCTCTGGCTGCAGCAGGGCACAGCAGCACAGAAAAACCTGTGCGCTTTTCAGCCCCTCCCCCGCCCTCCTTTGCACTTGGATTGCACCTAAATGGAACGATCCCCGGCGCAGGGAGGTGTGGCCGGGTAACACACGAAGGTTGCGAGCCAAAGAAAGCTTTGTGGCTGTCTCCAAGGTTGGGTTTTGGGATGTAGGAAGGCTCTGGGATGAAGGATGCTCCCACGTTACTATGATGCCAAATGAACCATCTCCCTCTTTGTTCACGGGAAGCAATTTATTTTCGGTAAATAAATTGCCTTCGTTCCCATTTTGAATTTCCAAGATAGGTGGGAAAAGTGCCGGAAAGGCTGGGCTTTAGGAGGAGAAGTTGAATATCTGCGATACCTACCATAATACGTTCTGGTTTCCCATCAGTGTCCACAGTGGCTTATATGCCCCCTTCCTCACCAGTCATATCTGGACATGAATATCCTGTAATGAGAGCCAGGATGTTAGTGGTTTGGGAGTTAGACTTAGATAGCAGCCATCCAGGTTCAAATCCTCGTCAGCCAAGAAGCTGCTTGGGTGACTTTGGGCCACTCTTATTCTCTCAGGGCGCAATCCTAACCTGAAGTTAGGCCAGCAACGTTTAGCCTGGCACAAGCGACACCATAGAGTATGTTTGGACCACTCTTAAGAAGGCCAACACACAAACATGCGCCATCCTTCATGCGAACTTCGTGTTGAAAAGCGGTATATAAGTACCTGTTGATTGATTGATTGATTGATCCTCCCTGACTCCGAGAGTGGTCCAAATGGGCTTTATGGCGTCCCTTATGCTGGCCAAACTTTGCTGACCTAACTATGCCAGCCTAACTCCAGGCTAGGATTGCACCCTCAGTTACATCTACCTCACGGGGTTGGTTGTGAAGTCAAAAGGAGGGGAGGAACTATGCACAGCAATCAATCAAGCAAAGTATTTATATACCACTTTTCAAGACAAAGTTCACAAAGCGGTTTACAGGCTAATAATAAGAGTAAAGTTAAATGGCTCCCTGTCCCAAAAGGGCTCACAATCAAAAAAAAAAATGCAGAACAACACTAGCAACGGTCCGTAGACAAGACACTACGTAGGGGTGAAGAGGGACAATTGCTCTTCCCCTGCTAAACATAAGAGGAACACCACTTGGAAAAGTGCCTCTTGCCCAGTTAGCATGGAACAGCACCCTGAGTTCCATGGAGGAAGGGCGGCATAAACATGTGAAAAATAAATAAAATAAATAATGGTGATAAGTGTTATTATCATTCTAGTTACCTTTATTATTATAATTTACATGTCTACTCCATCATTCTCCTCCAAGGAATTCCAGGTTCTCCCACCCACCCCCTCCATCCTTACAACAACCCTGTGAGGTAGGTTAGACTGAGAGAGAGTGGTGGAAGTTCACTGTTCTGCAGCCGTCCTATTCTGGCTCTAACTCTGCTCTTGTCTGCTTCTTTTGGCTTCTTCAGGCCCAGAGAGCCTTTAGCCCTTGGCAACCCTCAGCCACTCCCAGCACAGCAGCACCCCCTTTGGTATCTTCCACCGCGGCCACTGATGCCACCGTCCTCCCTGTCACACCATTGGCCACGCCCAGTCCTACCACCCTTCCCGTCACCACCGCTCTGCCAGCAACTTCTGCCATGACAACCCTACGGCTGGAAACTCTCAGTACCACCCTCGCTCCATTGCTGACCACAGAAGGTCTCACTTCACTGGGGACAACCACCCAAGACTCCCTGACGCTGCCCCCAACTGAAGTACCGACCACCTCTAGCCCTACCTCTGAGCCTGACTCTAGCAGCCAACCAGAGACGCCAGGCCCTGCGACACACCCTACCTCCGAACCTGTCCTTGCCTCTGAAGACTGGTCCACTGATTCTCCTGCCGCTGCCAATTACAGCACACCGCAGCCGGTTGTGGAGGCACAAACACCTTCTCCAGAGGATGCAAGGTCCATGACTCCATCTCCTGTCCCCGAGGTACCCCCGTCTCCCATCTCAACCTCCCTCACCCCCAACCAGACAGCCAATGCCTCCACATCTTTTGCTGATTTACCACCAGGAGACCTGGAGACTGAACCACCGGCTTCTGAGGGGCCTCCTCCTCCTACCAGTTTTCCAGACTGGCCTCCTGGGGATGGCGCAGAGCTCAAGGACAGCGAGGCATGGATGGATTCGCTGCCGTCTGAGAATGACACGTCCTCCTTCTCTGCCTCCATCCTTCTCTCAGGCGACGGAGACTCCTCAGAGAGCGACAGCTCTGATTTCCCCACCATCCTGAACCCAGGATTGGACTACCAATATGATGCACCTGGATTTCTGGATCTGGTGAGTCTCAAAAAAAACTATACTTGGGGGTCAGACTGAGCTGCAGGGTCAGTAGCCTTTGGAAAGCAACTCAGGGAGGGCGCCATAGCTGACTGGTAGGATGTACCCAGTGGTGTCATTCAAATGATTTAGGAGCAAGAACTCACTTTTGATTGGCACTTGTCGGGAACCCGGAACCAGCCACGGAGCCCGTTAGGATCCGGAACGCCCGTTCTGGTCCATTCCCCCTGAATGACATCACTTCGCCCCCCTAGGAATCCGGAGTCACTCCCTTTAACCCTCTGAGTGCCAGCCAACCAAGAAGAAAAGCTCTTTGCAGAGGAATTGGGAGGGGGGAGGAGGGAGAGTGAAGTGGGCGGAGTCAGCCCTAATTTTAACTAGTGGAACTGAGTTCCCCCGCGTTCCCCCTGCATGACATCACTGGATGTACCTCTGCATGGTGAAGATCCCAGCTCCAATCCCTGGCACCTCCAGAGGGGGCAGGCAAAGGCCATCCCTGCCTCAAACGTTGGAGAACTGCTGGCAACCCTTGTGGACAGAACTGAGCTGCAAGGACCAGTGGGCAGACTTGGGTGTTGCGCTGGATCTGCATTGTCGCAAACGTGCTGTAAGGCGTGTCTGTGCCGCGGAATCGGTCCCTAGGCCAGCGCCAGCAGCAGCGCTAATGCACGGGTGCAGCCATGCCCGTCAGCTGTGTCGGCCAAGTGCTGGCGTAGCTCTGTTAGTGCAGGACTACTCCGAAGACGTGCCGGAGGCTTAACGGGGCAGCGCCATGGGCGGAGATGGGGCACGGCCACTGGGCCATGTCCAAACCTCCGTTCCCGGGATGGGTGGCCCCGATTCGGGCTGCTAACGGCGACATGGACTTGCACCTGCTATTTTGCTGGCGCAGATTCGAGCAGCCCCGTAGGGCTGCCTGGGGCTTACCCCGGGGCAAGGGAGAAACATCCCCTTGCCCCACGCTGAGCCGCTGCTGCCTCCTAACGTGCTTAGGAAGCAGCCCAGCAGATTCAGAGCAGGGTAGGGTTGGGCTGCTGGGATTGGGGATGTTCAGCTTCATGTGAGGGTGTGCAGGGCTGGCTTTAATCCAGTTGGACTAATTGCTCCCAATGGGGTCCCAGGCCGGTTTGGGGGGGAGGGCCTTGCAAGGGGAAAAATAAAATTAAATATTGTTACTCAGAGCGCAAACCTATACTGGTGTTGCGCCAGCGCTACACTCTTGCACCGGTCCAGCACTGTGGCAAACGTGCCGTCAAGAGCATCCGCGCCGGCGAGTCGGGCGCTGGACCAGCGCAAGCAACAGTGTTGGTGCACAGGCACTGCTGCACCCGCCAGCAGCGCCGGCCGTGCACCAGTTGAGCGCTGGCAGTGCTCCGTCAGCCCAGGACCTCGCAGAGGGCGTGCCGGGGGGCGTAACTGGGCGGCGACGGGGGAAGTGACGCACGACGGCCGTAGTGCCACATCCTAAACCCCCGATTCAGGCAGCTGCTGCGCAAGTTGACCTACGCCTGCAAAACAGCAGGTGCAGATCGGAGCAGCCCCATAGGGCTTGCCCGGGTGCAAGGGGAAAACCTCCCCTTGCCCTGTGCTGAGCTGCTGCTGCTGCCTCCTGCTGGGCTTAGGATATGGCCCTGCTATGTCGGCCTTACTATGTCGGCGCTGCTTAGGATTGGGCTGTCCCTCCGTTTCTTGGTCCAGAGCTTTCTTGGGAGGGGCAGTCAGGTGCGATGGAAACTCTCCTCTGATCTGGTGCGTGTCTGTGTGCTTTCAGAGTGAGGAGTACAGCTGGGGACCGGAAGCCTGTCCTTGTGTGCAGGGCATTCAGGGGTCCTCTCTGCTGCCAGTCAACGTGCAGAGGAAGATCACTTTGATAGGGAAAAACTTCCACCTCTACCAGGTAAGGCGTCAGCACTGGTGGGTGCTCACCGTGTTTCAGTGCGTACTTAATAGATAATAACTACAGAGAGCTCTACTGAACTGACATCCATCATGCCCAGTGTATTCGGTTTCCCCCGGGGGTCCAACCTAATAATGCCACTGGAGAGCCTGAAAGCAGATCATGGAAGCAAACAGCCCTCCCCCGCTGTTGCCCCCTCCAGAAACAGCTGTTCAGAGGTTTATGTCCTTTGAACATGGAGGTTCCACATATTGTGGCGTGTAGTAGACTGACCCTCCGTGAATTTGTCGAATTCCCCTTTTAAAACCTTCTCAGCCAGTGCTTCCCAAAGTGGTGGGTCACAACCCACCACCCTGGGAAGCACTAGCCTATATCCCTGTAAAGGGAAGGCAGCAACTGATCCTCAGGCTTGTGCTACTGCCCTGGGCCAAGGTGCTGCAAGGGGTAAGTGGAATAGCAGCACCTTCTCCCAGGGCAGCAGCGCAATCCTGGAGTTCACGTTGCTGCCTTTTCCCCACCCCTGCAAGGATGTATGTGGCTCCCAGCTCCCTAGTAATAATTTGGGAAGCACTGTTCTAAGCGATTGGCCTTCACCACACCCTGTGGCAGTGAATTCCATAGACTCAGGGCGCAATCCTAAACCGAGTTAGGCCAGCATAAGCTAAGCCAGCAAAGTTTGGCCAGCACAAGGGCCACCGTAAAGCATGTTTGGACCACTCTCGGAGTCAGAGAGGCCAGCACACAGATGTGCACCATCCTCCCTGGCTCTGAGAGTGGTCCAGAAACACTTTACGATGTCCCTTGTGTTGGGCAAACTTTGTTGGCTTAGCTTATGCTGGCCTAACTCCAGTTTAGGATTGCGCTCTAATTCTGCACTGCTTGAAGAAGTTCTCTCCCCTGTTGGCCGGACACTGGAATCAGGAGCGGCCCATCCACAAGGCCAACTGAAGAGGTCGCATCAGGCTGCATTTTGGCGAGGGGCACCCATCGCTGTCTGCCTACTTACCTCCACTGTTCCTTCTCCTCCTTCCACCCTGCATTGGAAAAGAAAGGGAAAGAAAGTGTGGGGGGAAAGGGGGGTGCTGAGCTCCAGCACTGGAGAGTGGGAGACGCGGAGGCTGGCACATCATTGGGTAAGGGGGGCAGCATTTGGCAGGCTTCGTCAGGATTTAGGAGGTCTTGGGCCAGCCCTGGCTGGAGTTGATCATTAAACCTCCTTTGAAGACGTTCAGTGGGTGCGGTAAAAAGTACAGCTATGCTGCCTAACACTGCTTGCTCTTTCAGTGCTGTGTGAATGAGGAGGAAACGTCCATTGTGTAACCAGATAGGAAAAATGGGCCGCGGATGGCCTTCCCCAGAGGTTTAATGGCTCTGTCACATTATTTCGTGCAAGGCCAGTAACACTGGAAGCGAGCCTGGAATGAAGGTGAACAAGGAACATGTCCTCGGAGCGCAATCCTAACCCACTTTCCAGCACTGACATAGCGGTGCCAATGGGGCATGTGCTGCATTCTGCAGTGGGGCAGTAGTAACGGAGACCTCCTCAAGGTAGGGCAATGTTTGTACCTCGGATCTGCATTGCCCTTACCCCGGTGCTGGAAAGTGAGCTGGGATTGCACCCTCATGCTCAGAGGGAGGCTGAGAAATGCGGAGTGGAGTGCAAGGCACAGCAGACAACGGAACATCCATTTGTCTGATTCATCTCTTCATTTCTTCCTGCCTCAAGGATCACCTCTGGGGCTATCAGTGTGCTCTGATTCTGGAAGGGAAGACCTTGGTGATGGAAGCTTACATTGAGCAGGACGAAACAGACCCAGCCGTTTGCTATATCACATGCCAGCTTCATCAGGTAAGACAAGCCTGCCCTTGAGTTCCCACAAGCTGTCACCTTAAATCTGGCTAAAGAGGAGGGGTAATAGGATGACGAGCTGTCACAGGAAATGGGTTGACTGACAGTGTGGTCATCAGAGGAGGCTCTGCTATGGAGTTGGGGACTGGCCCGTGTTTCTGGCATTCTAGCAATAGTACAGGTATGCCCCGGTACCTGCTGTTCAGTCCCCACAATAGATACCTGAATCCGTGGATACTGGGGAAGCCCTTCTAAAGACAGAACAGCAGTGGTTTTGCTGCAACAAGATAAAAAAAGAGATTCATTTAATGTTCCCCTATCCTTTTAATAGGCATCCCAGTATCCATGGGTAACTGAAACCGTAGATACCGAATCAATGGATACTGAGGCAAGCCTGTACTACTTGATCCTGGTGTCCCGGCTAAGCTTTGATTGCTCTTTCCATGCCTTAGGACAGTCACCTTGAGGCTTGATGGCTGGTAGTCACCTTGAAGGGATAGAGTCTGGGGCTCTTCAGCCTAGAAAAAAGGCGCCTGAGGGGGGACATGATTGAGACATACAAAATCATGCACGGAAGGGATAGAGTCGACAGAGGGATGTTCTTTTCCCTCTCTCAAAACTCCAGAACCAGGGGGCATCCGCTAAAACTGAGGGTTGGGAGAGTTAAAACAGATAAAAGGAAGTATTTTTTTACCCAGCGGGTAGTTAATCTGTGGAACTCTTTGCCACAGGAGGTGGTGATGGCATCTGGTCTAGATGCCTTTAAGAGGGGTTTGGACGGATTTCTGGAACAAAAGTCCATCGTGGGCTATAGGCCATGATGGATTGTGCAACCCCCTTACATTAGTAGTAGGCTACTTCAGAGTACCGGGTGCAAGGGAGTGGCAACAGGATGCAAGCATCTTGTTGTCTCGTGCCTCCCTGGGGCACCTGATGGGCTGCTGTGAGATACAGGAAGCTGGACTAGATGGGCCTTTGGCCTGATGCAGCGGGGCTCTTCCTATGTTCTTATGAGGCTCCCATCTGGTTTGCAAACATGGGGTATAAATATTTGAATCAATAAGCAAGGCTGCATGTTTGATTTTTACTCTGTTGATGTCTCAGGCTATGGTCTGCACTAGGGCTGACCCCAATTCCCCCTGTGTTTTGCTGTCCTTTTTGCATGCAGCAAAATTTGAGGAAGATTGTGGGGGTGCTCTTTTGAGGGGTAATAGGGGGCAAGGCAATGCCCTGGCTGGTGAAGGTAACAGAACTGACTATTTTGTTCCTTCCCAGAAGCTTTGGAATAAGGCTACATCATATTGTGATGTCATTCTGAGGGGACTTCTGGGAAAAAATAATAGAGGCTGCCAATGAAGGCTGCCATTTTTTCCCCAGAAACCCCTTTGGAATGGCACTATGTTATATAACACAGCATTGTTCCAGGAGTTCTGGGGATCACAAAAAAATGGCAGCTGCTGAAAAGAATGCCACCACTGTGGAACCAATGGCAGTGAAAAAATTGGAAAAAAAAGTAGGCCTGTTTTTTAACCCCTTTCATCTGCCTCAAATTTGAGCCAAAGGTTCTCGTGGAAGAATTTTCTGCTCAACAATAAACTTTCCATCAACTATTAGCTCTTACCACTGAAGGTTCCCTGGGTATGGTCTAGGAGGATACCCAATATAGCCACCTCATGGAAGCTAAGCAAGTCTTGGTCCTGGCAATGCCTGAATGGGTGACCACCTGGAAATACCAAGTACACTGACTTGATTTCCGCAGTGGAAGAACGGCAAGACATAAAGAACTACCATTCAAAGTTCCAAATTCTCTGTATACCCTTGAAGGCAGGCTGGGACCTGTGTCATCCAAGCTCCTGTTGGTATGGTAGCAAGAGCTTGGATGGCACACCAATGCAGGGCCTAGATATATAGATCCCAGTCTGCCTTCCAGGGTATGCAGAGAATTTGGAATGTATGAGAGGCAAAGAAAAAGAACTGCTACAACATCCTTAGAGTTTGAAGGCAGTTTTGTGACTGTCAGTCACAAACCATTTTGGCCAGTCGCCAAACCATTATTCCTCATTTTGTTTGTTTCATGATCATTGGATTAGGATACTTCAAATTCCTTTTAGTGACTATGTTTGGTCTCTTTGCAGTACAGCTACTTGGCCCCACAACTTGAATTCAGCACAGCAATTTTTGTGCAGAGGAAGCAGCACCTCCGTGTGGACAGCGCAGAAGATCTCCATGGTATGGGGACAAGGGTGTACTGTAGGGCAGTGATTCCTTTTAGACCAGGACCCACTTTTTAGAATGGCACTCCTGTTGGAATCCACAGGAAGTGATGTCATTAACCTGGAAGTGATGTCATAGCCGGAAGTGCCATCATCAAGCAGAAAGTGCTGTCATGTGATGTAATCAAATTACACTCCTAGAATGCAAAGTGGCGTTCTTGGACTGAAACAAATGCACAACCATGAAACATCTTTGACAGAAAGCAAGATGAGGACTCAATATTCAGTAAATATTCAAAATATTTAGCTCATAAAAGCACTGAACTAAAAACAAAATTAAAAAAAAACACTTGAAAATTCAAACTGTTAACACTCACAAAAGGAATATAGCAAAAATAAGGTCTGCAATTTCCAAGATGCAGCTTTCTCCCAGCTTTCTGCAACCCACCTGACATCAGGTCGCGACCAATCAAGTGGGTCCTGACCCACAGTTTGAATAACACTGCTGTAGGGGAAAGCTTAGGCCTGGAGCTGGTAAAAATCAAAACGGCTAGTCCCTGTGTTGCAATGATGTCTCTTTTATAAAGAAAGTTATAAAGAAGCAAAGAAGGTTCCCAGTTTCTGCAAAATCCAAAAGATTGTCCTGTGGGGTTCCCTGATGCCTGCCTCCATATCTCCCCTCCCTGCAGTGACCCTGTACAACTGCTCTGTGGGACACCTGGACTGTAGCCGCTGCCAAACTGCAGATGCCAAGTACAACTGTGTGTGGTGCGGTGGGGAGCAGCCCAGCTGTCTGTTCTGGGACTCCTGCAAAGAAGAGGTTGTGGATATGTGCCCAGCTCCCCTCATTCACACGGTGAGTATCAGCAGAGTCCCAAAGAGGTGTTTGGGGAAGGACGTCACGGGGCTCCAGGGTGCTCACAAACATCCTCGTGATACATTAGACCCACCGAGGTGATAGTTAAAAGGGGCAGCTGGTTTTGCCAGGGCAATCTGAAACCTTCCTGTTGGGTGAAGTCTCTCTTATATGCTGAACAGGCATGCCCCTGTATTCACTGGGGTTCCGTTCCGGACCTCCCTGGTGGATACCTGAAACTGCAGATACTGGGGACACCTTTTTAAAGATAGGGGAGCATCAGTGGTTTTGCTGCAACAAGGTTAAAAAAAAATAGATTTGTTTACTGTTCCCCTATCTTTTCAATAGGATTCCCGGTATCCATGGTATCCGTGGATAACTGAAAACCGTGGATACCGAATCAGTGGATACCAGCGCACACTAGTATTTTATATACAGGAAGTGGATTCCTGTGTACAAAATAGATGCGCTCAGCATTGTTTATGACGAGCACCCATATGGATAAATGGTGACTTTTTACCAGCAAATACATGGATCAGATCCTTGCGTACATGCCTCTATCATGAGAAATATCTCTGAGAGCGCAATCCTAACCTAGACTTAGGCTGGCACAGTTAGGCCAGCAAAGTTTGGCTGGCACAAGGGCCACCATAAAGCACATTTGGACCACTCTTGGAGTCAGGGGGAATGGCGCACGTCTGTGTGCTGGCCTCTCTGACTCCGAGAGTGGTCCAAGCATACTTTACGGTGTCCTTTGTGCCAGCTAAACTTTGCTGGCCTAACTCCTGGTTAGGATTGTGCCCTGAGGTAAATAAATGGGGAATGGCTTTCATAGGCCCTCCTGTGTGTGTGTGTGTGTGTAAGCCATTTTAACCGTAGTCACCTTGAAGATAAAAATCAATACCATTTAATTCTTAAAAGAAAGAAAGGCTTTGTTGAAAGAGGGGATTTAATTGTGAAGAGGGACGTGGAGGATGGGCGGAATAATGAAGTGTGGGGAAAGCAGAGGGGCAGGCCTTGGAGGTTGTTCTAGGCAGAGGTCGGAGCAAAGAGGCAGAAAAGCAAGAGTGGGAGAAGTAGACAAAAGAGACAGAGCCCTAGATAAGAGGCAAGATTGTGCGGAGGAGGGAAAGGGGAGAAGAAAAAGGAGACATGGCTTGGGCAGAGCTGTCGGGAATGTTAACATTGCTTGATGTTTAAGGGCCTTGAGACCTCAGTTGATGCTCACGCGTGTTTGGACACCCTTCTCAGGTTTACCCCTTAACTGGACTGGCTGAAGGTGGCACCAGAATCACCATCACCGGCTCAAACCTTGGTCAGAAGCACGAAGACATCGCAGAGTCTGTCACTGTGGCCGGAATCCGTTGTGAGGTTGATGCCCTGGTGTATGAGATTTCCAGCAGGTCAGTGCCCGGAGTGGGGGCTCAGAGAGCTCATGTTGGACTCTTCACCCTAGCAGTGGAGGGCAGCAGATGGACATTTTTGTTGTCGTCTCCTCTCAAAAAGAGGGCTGTCCCTCCACGAGCACGGTTGTTTTACTTCCCACCAGCTGTTTCAAATGCCACTGTGTTTCTGTTGTGCAAGGTAGCTGGGTTATCGTGCTGTGCCCAGAACAGGCAAAGGGCAAGCAAAAGACTCCAATCCCGATATTGACTCCCACTCCACCTGCCTACCACTTCATTTCCAATTTGTGTTTCTGAGTTAGAAAGCCACAAAAGCCAGGGGTGGGGAAGCAGCTGAGAATCTATGCTATTAGAACTACAAAGACAGAGGAAAATTTGCAGGAACTCACCCATGGGCTCTCATCCACCAGAAGCAGTGTGGCGCAGTTCTGCCCTTTTCACAGTGCACAGACCAACTCCGTGATCATCAAACCATCTGCAGCACATGCTCACACCAACCTGCAGGGGTCTGTTGTGCATAGGTGCTCAGCCAAAGGGCAGTCATCAAACAGAACTGTGCTAGTAACATCAAACACAGTCTTAGGGCGCAATCCTAACCTAGGCCAGTGCAGTTAGGCCAACAAAGTTTGGTCAGTGCAAGGGCCACCGTAAAGCGCATTTGGATCATTCTCAGAGTCAGGGAGGATGATGCACGTCTGTGTGCTGGCCTGTTTGACTCCGAGAGTGGTCCAAACATACTTGGACCTGTGCCTTAGAGCTTGAGATCCTCACATGATGGAGATCAGGGGATAGGGATGTAGGTAGGTAGGGGTGTGTGTGTGTGTGTGTGTGTGTGTGTGTGTGTGTGTGTGTGTGTGTGTGTGT
>JAJKFI010000004.1:2099445-2124535 GCA_029204185.1 Lerista edwardsae
ATCAGGAAAAGTTGAATTCTGCATCCAATATTGATTTAGGAAGTGACTGTCATTTGTTCATTATTATGAATATACCTCCATTCAACCGTCCTGTCTAGCTGCTATTGCTACACCTCTCTTCTGTACGTTTGTCTAATCCCCCTTTAAAACCAGCAAAGCCAATGGCTGTTACAACATCTTGGAGGCCTCTTGTAAGTGAATTAGGTATTCAGTGGAGTCAGGACAGTGAAAAGCAGCCTTATGAATTCCTTCCTTATTTGATTTATCTATTTGATTTTATATCCCGCCTTTCCCATGCCGAAGCAAATGCCCAAGGCGGCTTATATGGGCAGGCTAGTCTAAACCACCATTTTTCAATGGGGTTTTGACAAATATACAGTATTCTGTGATTCACTGAATTCTCAGTCCCAGATGGACCCAGAGTGTGGTTTTCTCCTCCGTCTGCGTGCCGTCAAACTTCAGCAGGCAATCAAGCCGGGACATGTCCTCAAGGTCATACTCCGTTCTTTTGCTAGCTGGAACGTCTCACATTCCCAGACTGGTTAATCAGCTCCACAGTGACTCCGTTCTGTCACAACAGGTACTGCAGCTTGTCACAGCCTGGAGTTAGGTCAGCACAGTTAGACCAGCAAAGTTTGGCCAGCACAAGGGACACCATAAAATACGTTTGGACCACTCTTGGAGTCAGAGAGGCCAGCAGACACATGTGCGCCATCCTCTCTGGCTCTGAGAATGATCCAAACGCACTTTACGGTGGCCCTTGTGCCAGCCAAAGTTGGCTGGCCTAACTGTGCCAGCCTAAATCCAGGTTAGGATTGCACTCTTAGTGCCATTCACCAGAGCTTGTAAGATACTGGCCTGTCCTTTGATGCGATTTATTTGCACGGCAGGGGTGTGGTGGCGCTGTGGATTAAACCGCTGAGCTGAGAGCTTGCTGTTCGGAAGGTTGGCATTTCAAGACCACTCGAGTGAGCTCCCATCACTTGTCCCAGCTCCTGTCAACCCAGCAGATGGAAATCACATAAAATTGAGAGTAGATAGATAGGGACCACTTCGGTGGGAAGGTAACGGCGTTCTGAAGGAAAGACACAGACAACAAGAGTCTGGTCTGGAGGCTTCTCTTTCTCTCTCTCTTCCTAGTCCTCCTTTTATTGTCATTTCTCTCTACTCACATACACAGTGCTAATTGCGTTAGTGGTTCTCACGCTTTTGCTGGGTGACGCAGTGTTACACTTACCTTGCTTTTCCTTCAAGGCTTATTGTTTGTTTGGTATGTGCACCTGTTAGCCCAGGGCAGCGCATCCTTATCTCCAGGGGTGTGCCTCCGGGAAGGGGGGAGAGTTTGCTCCTAGCTGAGTTGAGCTAAAGGTCAGCACTTTTTCATTGCTACAGCGTTCCATGCGCTTTGGCGTATAGTCATGCTGGCCATATGACCACAGAAACTGTCCTTGGGCAAACGCTGGCTTTCCGGCTTAGAAACGGAGATGAGCATTGCCCCCTAGAGTCGTCACAACTAGACCATTCGTTAGTGGGGAAACCTTTAGCTTTTTATTTGCACAGCACAGTCTTAATAGCATTCATAAGGAAAGTGCTGAGTAGCAAATTAAGAATATGATAAGTATTCTTATCATAACTATGGACTGCAGATGTCATAATGAAATGTCTCAGGGCGCAATCCTAACAGTGATGTTGGGCCGGGCAACATGCTTGCGCCGGCCCAATGTCACTAGCGCCGTCCAGCACCCCTGCCATTGGGCCGACACTAGCAGCAGCATTGGCCCAACGATGCCAGGCAGAGGTGCCGCTACACCACTCCTGTGCCAGCCAAACTCAGCTGGTGCAAGAGTGGTTCTGGATGTGGGCAGGCCGGGCGGGTGGACGTAGTGCAGGCCTGCCAGCCTCACTATTCTAGCGCAGTTTAGGATTGCATGCTCACTCTTAGAGGTTTGTTTGTTTGTTTTTTTATCTAGAGAGAGAACAGTTTCATGTGCTTGGCTTGCATGCAGGCCAAAAC
The DNA here is from genome assembly GCA_029204185.1 of Lerista edwardsae. Lineage (NCBI taxonomy): Eukaryota > Metazoa > Chordata > Lepidosauria > Squamata > Scincidae > Lerista > Lerista edwardsae. Next base: position 2,101,460 of record JAJKFI010000004.1, read on the forward strand.
ATTCCACAAGCACACACGCTCCCCTATCCCAGCAGGATACATTCTGTGTTTCAGCCATGGGACAGTGGAGTTACTTTTGCTCTGTCCTTTCCCCCCCCCCCGCCTCACCTCATTATCTCTCCAAAGCGAAAACTGCCATCCCAATTGCCACCCCGGAGCAGGAGGTGGCTGTGCCTGATGGCCTCGTTTCCAGTGATGTCATGCAGGGGGAATGCGAGGGAACTCAGTTCCACTAGTTAAAATTAGGGCTGACTCCGCCCACTTCACTCTCCCTCCTCCCCCCTCCCAATTCCTCTGCAAAGAGCTTTTCTTTTTGGTTGGCTGGCACTCAGAGGGTTAAAGGGAGCGACTCCGGATTCCTAGGGGGGCGAAGGCAGTGATGTCATTCAGGGGGAACGGACCAGAACGGGCGTTCCAGATCCTAACGGGCTCCGTGGCTGGTTCCGGGTTCCCGACAAGTGCCAAACAAAAGTGAGTTCCTGTTCCTAAATCATTTGAATGACACCACTGCTCGTTTCCCCCTTCCTTCCAGGGGGAGAATCTGGACCTGGCCATTTGCAAAGACGAGGTGAAAGCCATGATCGGAGTCGGGGTCTGCTCAGTCAAGACCCTCACAAAGAACCACCTGTACTGCGAACCCCCCACTGAGCAACCGGCACCACAGCACCGGGCCAAGCGAGAAGGCACAGACTCATTGCCAGAGTTCACGGTAAGGGGTGGATCCTGGCCACAGAGAAACCAGGTGCAGGCCGGGGAGCGGGTTTGGAGCGCTGACACCGGTACGGGATTGGCCATTGTTTGCAGCAGCAGCGACAGGCAGGGGCGTAGCTAAAGGAGTGCAGGGGGGTGCAGCTGCACCTGGCTACAAGCTTTCGGGGGGCAACAAGCTGCGCTTGACACAAGTGGCCAAAATTGTGAAAACTTTTGCATGAACAATGCATGAATATGAAAATGCATGAATAATATCATCCTGTTACATACCATTCGATGTGGAATTTAATGCAGAATGCAACGAAACATACCACACCATATCTTTAACCTTATCAAATGTTATGGCCAAAACCCCAGAAAACAAAAATATAACTGTCATACAAAAATCACAGTTTTTAGGAATAATACTGTCACGTTATATATCGTTTGAGGCGCAATTTCATGCAGAATGCAGTGAAACGAACAGGAGTGTAATCTCTTCATTCTATCAAGAGTACAGCCAAAACCTCAAGAAAATGAAAATACAATTGTGATGTCACTTCCTGGTGTGACGTCACTTCCAGGGCATCATTTTGCCCTCTCCACCGGGCTACACTTCCATTAGCTACGCCAGTGGTCACGGGGGTGTTCTGCACCGAAGGCTCCCCGACCGGCCTCTGATCGCAGTTCTCTGTCCTCTCTTCCTCTGCCAGGTTCAAATGGGGAACAAGAACTTCAGGCTGGGTCTGGTGCAATACGACACCGAGAGCCAGCTCACCTTCCCCCTGGAGGCCCAGATTGGCTTGGGTGTGGGAGCCTCCTTTGTGGCGTTGATTGTGCTCATCATCGTCTTCATCTACAGGTGAGAAGCGGGAGGAGAGATGGTGCTTGGAGTGCAAGATGATTTTTCAATGGCCAGCCCTCCCACCAGCATCACTCTGGGGACAACGTCAGAGTAAAATTAAAGGAGAGCCAACAGCGCATGAACCTTAATTGGCATTTGGCCTCCTTTCCAACTGCAATAGCGGGAGGTCCCCCTTTTCTCCCACCTGCTAACTGCCCCATTCCCCCTGCGGGCCAGCCTCCGCAGACGGTGCAAGCAGGTGTGTACAAGCCAGCGCTCCCACCGGCATCCCTCCGCGAGAGAGGCCAGTCTGGTAGCAGCACCCTGCTCTGTTCAGGAGTGGCAGGGGCTGCTTTGCATTTGGGGAGGAACTGGTGGGAGAACAGCAGGCATTTCTTGAACTCCTAACTTGGCAGGATAAAAATGTTAGGAGGAAATGTTGATCCAGAAACCTGTCTGAGAATCTAAACATTGATCTGTCATAAAGACATAATCATAACAAATATTAAAGATCTGCATACACAAGAATCAAACCCCAAGAGCACAGTCCTAACCTGGAGTTAGGCCGGCACAGTTAGACCAGCAAAGTTTGGCCAGCAGAAGGGACACTGTAAAGCGTGTTTGGACCACTCTCGGAGTCAGAGGCCAGCACAGACATGCGCCATCCTCCCTGACTCCGAGAGTGGTCCAAACGCACTTCACGGTGGCTCTTGTGCCGGCCAAACTTTGCTGGTCTAACTGTACCAGCCTAATTCCAAGTTAGGATTGTGCCTCCATTCAAGGTGGGTGAAAGCTTTATGGGACTTTCCTTGCTCCCCCCCCCCCGGGTCCCACAAAGTTTCATTAGTACCTCCAAAAACTCAAGGGGTGCATAACTTTGCCTGTGGTCTGTCATTGCAGCCCCTCAGCCTTCAGTTAACTCAGAGCCTGATGCCATTTCTCATCCTCATGTCAATCGAGGATGGGAAATAAGAACATAAGAACATAAGAGGAGCCCTGTTGGATCAGGCCAAAGGCCCATCTAGTCCAGCTTCCTGTATCTCACACCAGGTGCCCCAGGGAGGCATGAGACAACAAGATGCTGTTGGATCCTGTTGCCACTCCCTTGCACCCAGTACTCTGACGTAGCCTACTACTAATGTAAGAAGGTTGCACAACCCATCATGGCCTATAGCCCACGATTGACTTTTGTTCCAGAAATCCGTCCAGTCCCCTCTTAAAGGCATCTAGACCAGATGCCATCACCACCTCCTGTGGCAAAGAGTTCCACAGATTAACTACCCGCTGGGTAAAAAAATACTTCCTTTTATCTGTTTTAACTCTCCCAACCCTCAGTTTTAGCGGATGCCCCCTGGTTCTGGAGTTTTGAGAGAGGGAAAAGAACATCCCTCTGTCGACTCTATCCCTTCCGTGCATGATTTTGTATGTCTCAATCATGTCCCCCCTCAGGCGCCTTTTTTCTAGGCTGAAGAGCCCCAGACGCTGCAGTCTTCCTTCATAAAGCAGTCTTTCTTCATAAGGGAGGTGCCCCAGCCCTGTAATCATTTTCGTCGCTCTCTTCTGCACCTTTTCCAACTCCACTATGTCCTTTTTGAGGTGCGGCGACCAAAACTGTACACAATATTCCAGGTGCGGCCTTACCATCGATTTGTACAATGGCATGATAATATTGGCTGTTTTATGCAGCACAGTGGGCACATGTACAGCGAGTGCACCAGTGGACGCAGCATGGCACATACGCTTGGGCAAACCCTGACTTCTTCGTGATGACTGGCGGAGCCTCGGGGCTGGTGCCACATTCCTTTCTCCTAATCCATCTCTATGCCAGGGCTTCCGGCTCTTGGAGCTGGCAAATCCTCACAGCTTTGCTGCTTCGTTCCAGGAGGAAAAGCAAACAGGCCCTGAGGGATTACAAGAAAGTTCAGATCCAGTTGGAGAATCTGGAAACCAGCGTCAGGGACCGGTGCAAAAAGGAATTTACTGGTAAGAGGTGTAGATGCAAATCCGGGAGTGCAGAATCCTCTCGGGGCTTGTAAGGAATTGCTTCCTTTTCAGCATCAGGACGTTGGCCCTGGTTGTTCTCGTGGGGCAACCAAAGTTCCTGGAGTTGAGCAGAAGCAGTGGTGTCATTCAAATGATTTAGGAACAGGAACTCACTTTTGATTGGCACTTGTCAGGAACCCGGAACCAGCCATGGAGCCCGTTAGGATCCGGAACGCCCGTTCTGGTCCGTTCCCCCTTAATGACATCACTGAGCGGAAGGTGCTCTGAGCTGCTCTTGTGTGGCTGGAGGGACTCTCAGGAGGTTGCCCCGAAATAGCTTAACATAAGGACATGTTAAGAACAGGCCTGAGCCCTGCTGGATCAGGCCAAAGGCCCATCTAGTCCAGCTTCCTGTATCTCCCAGTGGCCCACCAGATGTCTCAGGGAGCAGACAAGACAACTAGGTCACGCTGCCACTCCCCTGCATCTGGCATTCTGAGGTAGCCTACTACTATTGTAAGGAGGTTGCACCACTCATCATGGCCTATAACCCACGATGGACTTTTCCTCCTGAAATCTGTCCAATCCCTTTTTAAAGACACCTAGGCCAAATGTCATCACCGCCTCCTGTGGCAAGGAGTTCCACAGATTAATTACCCGCTGGATAATAAAAAAGTATTTCCTTCTCTCGGTCTCAGGCCTCTTATAACTTGGGTGCTTCTTTTTCTCTCAGACCTTATGACGGAGATGATGGATCTCACCAGTGACTTGGTTGGCACTGGGATTCCCTTCTTGGATTACAAGTCCTACGCAGAACGCATCTTCTTCCCGGGTCACCGGGAGTCGCCATTGCAGAGGGATCTGGACGTGCCGGAGGGCCGGAGGCAGACCGTAGAGCAGGGCTTGGTGCAGCTCTCCAACCTGCTCAACAGCAAGCTCTTTCTCACCAAGGTATGGCAAGCCTGCGGCAGTTCAGCTCAGGCAATGTGCAGAGGAGCCAGGCGGCAGAATACAGGAAAATGTCTTTGAGAGCAAAATCCATCATACGAAGAAAACCACAGGACAGGTTTCCAGTGCTCCTTTTTTGTGAGCAATACCTGAACGCTTGTGGGCAGTTTCTGCTAAAGGTCCAGAAAACCAGGCAGGGAGATTGCCACTTTCAATCTCTCAATCTCTAGTATTTATATACCGCTTTTCAACACAAAGTTCACAAAGCGGTTTACAGGCAAATAGTAACATTAAAGTTAAATGGCTCCCTGTCCCAAAAGGGCTCACAATCTAAAAGAATGGGGAACACCACGAGCAACAGCCATGAGAAAGACACTGTGCTGGGGTGAAGAGGGACAATTGCTCTCTCCCTGCTAAATATAAGAGGACACCACTTGGAAAAAGTGCCTCTTGCCCAGTTAGCAGGCTCCTGTCTGTCCTTTTCCACCTTCCTACAAAAATGAACACACTCCAAAATTAGGGGAGGAAAGTAGAGCGATTATAATAATATTTATGTATGTATTTATTTATGTAATTTATACCCCGCCTTTCTGCCCAAAGGCACCCAAGGCGGCAATAATAATAATAATAATAATAATAATAATAGTAGTAGTAGTAGTAGTAGTATTTATATACCGCATTTCTAGGTCATTAGATTGCTCTTTTGACTTTATTCAAGGCGGTTTACATAGGCAGGCATTTCTAAGCCCAAAGGGTTTTTACAATCACAAATAAGTTCTAATCTTACAAGAACTGCTACATTCAGATGACACTTTCAAGTCCAGCCTTTCTTTCTTAGCCGCAGGATTGCCTTCCTGCCGGCTGATAAACGACTTCTTGCTCTCACCAAGAAACAGCTGGCCTGACACAACTCCTCTCTCACAGGCAGCCAGACACAGCTCAGATCTTAGCCGCCGCATTCTCGAGGTCTGCCGCTCACAGAAATTTTCAGTGTTCTCGAACTGGTGACCTTCGGATCTTATCTTTGGGCATGACTACGGCTTTTACCCTCTCGGCTAGACGTCCTGCCCCTGATGATACCATGCAATGGCCAAAGCATGCAAATTTGCCCACATTGCTTCACTGCACATTTTGAATTCAGTGGTTAAAGAAGCTGTGATGGTTTAACATTTTTAGCTCAGCCTTCCAGACTCCCCAAAATTCCTCCTCCACTCAGTAGCTCCTCTTGACGGAGTTGAAATGAAGCAAGTGAGGATCTGACCTCTTACTCCTGTTAAGCCATGAAACTCACTTGGTGACCATGGACCAGTCACCATCTCAGGGGGTTATTATGGTATAATGGGGGAGGGGAAACGCACATCACATACATCACCACGTGCTCCCTGGAGGAAAGGTGAGATAAAATGCATGCATGTTTGTGTGTGTTCCTTCTGAAGAGGTTCCAGATTGCATGCATTAGTGACTTTCAGACATCCTACTTTCCTGGGCCAAAGTAAACGAGATTTCTTGTTAGTTAATTCATTTCCTTGACACTTTGTAGTGCCATCAAGAACAGAGTTTTACACATTTGTGAGAAATGGTTGACCCACATGATGCACTTTGAGCATGACCATCAGTCAATTAAAATTGCCGTTCTGGTTCCCACCTGCTAGAAGTCCCTACCATTATCATCTATGTTCTTGGCCTTCTCCCTTTGTCTAGTTTATTCACACCCTGGAAGTCCAGCGCACTTTCTCGCCAAGGGACCGAGCCTACGTCGCATCCCTTCTCACCGTCTCGTTGCATGGGAAGCTCGAGTACTTTACAGACATTCTCAAGACTCTTCTGAATGACTTGGTGGAGCAGTATGTGGCCAAGAACCCCAAGCTGATGCTGCGAAGGTGAGGGACTTGAGCAGAACAGCCACACCTGAACCTGGTGTGAACACTCAGGATACCTGTCTTTGAGAAGCACCCTAGTCCAGTGGCGTTTCTACAGGGAAGGCAAAGCTCTAAGTTTTGCAAGAAGCCTTGCAGTGGAAATCACTCCTCTCCTGCACTGTTTTACCCAATCCTCACAGGGAACAGCAACATCTTGGCGCTGCTTACTGGCTACAGCAGCAAGGGAGAGGCGGGATGTACATGACAGGGTAAGGCTCCTCGCAAAACTTAGAGCTTTGCCCTCCCTGTAGAAACGCCTCAGCCCTAGTCCAGCATTCTGCTTCCCAGAGCAGCCAACCACTCATCTGCAGAGCATGAAGGCAACAGTCCTCTCTCCCTCTAACTCCTGAGGAACCAACAGTCGGAGATACATTGCCTCTGGGCAGGGAGGTTCCATATAACCAACATAGCACATAGCCATCGATAGACTTGTCCTCCATGGATTTGGCTTTTTCAGGCCTAAGCAAGTAGCCATCGCCACATCCTGCAGCAGCTAATTCCAGGAACGCTTTAAGCGTTGTTAATGAACTGATATGGTGTCGCCCCCGCCCAGGCGCCCACACAGGAAGAAAAGGGACTTACCTGGCAGGCGACGGGGCAACAAAGGAGACCAACCCCGAGCCTCCGGAGGCCCGACAAGGCCCCGCAGCCGCCGAAAGAGCGCCCGCGGCAGCGCGGAGCAGCGGGGCCTCCACGGACCTGGCCGCGCTGCCGCGGCGCTTTGCACATGGCCGCGGCAGCCCTGGCCTCCGTGGTGAAGGCTCGGGGGCCGCGGCTAGTCTAGGCTGGGAGGCTGAGCCTCCCGGCTGGCCGGGAAACTGGGAGGTCGAAATCTCGCGAGATTTCGACCTCCCTGCTGGAACGGAAGAGGCGGGCCCCTCCCGACCAGCCGGGGAGTTCAAAAGGAGCCCGGGAGGGCTGGAGGGAGGTCATGCCTCCTGTCAGTTCGGCAGGGCTGGGGAAGGAGGTGTCCTCTGGAGAGCCCCGCACTCTGCTCCCTGGGTGGCAACCGGGAGAGGGGGTGGTGATCGCCTTCTGAGGCTGCCCTCCACCAGGCTCTGGCAACAGGGACCGGCTCGTGGGTGGGAGAGTGAGGGCTTTGCCCTGCCCACCTGCCCTCCAGACAAGCTCCTCAGAGAGGGGAAACGGGGGGTGCACAGCAGGACCTCGGCGCCACTGGTCCCCCCGGCCAGCAGTGAAGAGACACCCGAGGGACACCGGACTGACCCATTTGGGGACGCGGATTCCTGGACCCCTCCAACTGGTGCTGTAGGTACCTCGCCAGGGGCATCTGGAATACTACCCTCCCACCCGACCCAGCACCAGGGTGACAGCCTGCCAGCCACAACCCAAAGCCGCCGCCGATCCTGCTGACACTGTCGGGAGAAAGGAAAAAGGGGACAAGGGTGTCCGTGATGTAACGTGGCACCCATGAATGTCAAATCCTTAACGAGATTAAACAGGATCTCTAGAGACTACTCGTTGTCTTCTCGATTTTCTGGCATCCGCTCGGCTCTCGCGGCACGACGATCCCGCTTGGCAACCCCTCCGCATACTTACCCGCAGGGGTGTGGCGCCACATATGGCCAAACAGCAAAGCAGAACTGCAGCAGCTTTCCACGGATAGCATTGGCACCCCCATCTCTCAACTTCAGGATGCTAAAAAGGAATGTCCTGAGTGTTTCTATGAAGCTGCTCCAGTTTGGGTTGGTGGCATGAAACGCCTCTAGGAGGGACAATGCACAGTAAACCTGTCACGCTTCTCTTTCAGGACCGAAACAGTGGTGGAGAAGCTGCTGACCAACTGGATGTCCATCTGTCTGTATGCATTCGTAAGGGTGAGGCATCCACCTAACCATTCAGGGGCAAAAGGGGTCCAGACGGAATGTTGTGTCCTGCCAGAACATAGCAAGAGAGTTCTGTGCTCAGGCTACTGATATAACCTGAGGAATGCTCTAATGTCGTGGTTCCCAAACTTACCTGGATCACTGCACCCCCATAACCTCTTCTTCCCAGCTCAGCTGGGCGTCCCATCTTGGATCTCACGAAATCTTGCAAGATCCAAGATGGTGGCATCCAAATCTCACGAAATTTGGTTGCCACCATCTTGGATCTCACAAGATGTGTGTATGTGTGTGTGGGGGGGGGGTTGCCACGGGACATCCCATGGCACTCCTGTGACTGTGCTGCGGCGCCATAAAACGTCGCAACACACACTTTTGCAACCCCTGCTCTCCTGCCCCAGACCTCCTGTCTGACCCTGGAGGGTGGGGACAGTTGTTTGAATACTAGAGAAGTATGTGAGACACAGCACAATTCCCAGCAATCCGGGGTTCTCTCCTGAGACAAAGGAGATTGAACAGAATTGACCCCAGGTCACTCACCGAGAGGTTCATTATTTCATTAGTATTAAGTTGAACCTCCAAATGTCAACACACTGGGAATATTTGTTCCTTCAGAACGGTGAAATATTTTATTTATTTACTAAATTTTTTGTCTCCCGCCTCTCAGTCCTAAGTTCTAAAGGTAGCAAACAGCACTTCAAAATAATATACAGTACATCACAAACATTAAAGCAGAGAAACCAGCAAAACAGATTCACTTGGCAAAATAAAACAGCAGTCCAATCTGCTAGCATTGAAAGTACCATTGCTTATCATCTAGGCAAAGTGAGTGTAAATGTCTGACAAGTTACCAGGGACAGGGAGTTCCAAGGGCAAGTTGCCACCACTGAAAAGGCTCTTCCCATTGTCATTCACCACAATTCAGAAGGTGAGGGGGACACTCTGATCCGCACAAACTCTCTGTGGGTGGCCGTGGTGCACATATACTGAGTTTGGAGGTGTTGTCAGTTCTCACCCTTGCAGACCAGTTGCCAGTTAAATCCACAGCTGCTCAGCATTGGCCCATGGAGCCATGCCCCGAATGGACGAATTCAGCACTGAGCTTGCCGTGGTCAGGTTCCTTATACCCCAACCCACTTTTGTGCAGGCAGGTGGATCACCCAAAGTGGCAGCGACCTCTTCTGTGTGCTGACCAATGAGACCTCTCTGTTTCTCCACTAGGACTCTGTTGGGGAGCCGCTCTATATGCTCTTTCGAGGTATCAAGCACCAGGTGGACAAGGGGCCAGTTGACTGGGTGACAGGCAAAGCCAAGTACACCTTGAACGACAACCGCCTTCTCCGGGAGGACCTGGAATATCGCACACTGGTGAGAGCGGCTGAAGTTCTAGTGGGAAGGGGTAGGGGTGGAACTGGTCTCAGGTCTCTAATACGATTCCAGGCACCTCTGGAATGCAGGCCACATCTTCCAACTCTCCATCTAGTCCCCAGTAGTGTTTCCTGTTAGAAATACCCCAGAACAGACTGGTCTATTTCCAGTCGGAGTCCAATAGCCTGATACTCAAAAAGTGTTAAGAACATAAGAAGAGCCCTGCTGGATCAGGCCAAAGGCCCATCTAGTTCAGCTTCCTGTATCTCACAGCGGCCCACCAGGTGCCTCAGAGAGCACACGAGACAACAAAATGCCTGCATCCTGTTGCCACTCCTTTGCACCCGGCAAAGTAGCCTTCTACCAATGCAAGGAGGCTGCGCAACCCATCAAGGCCCACGACAGACTTTTCTTAAAAGTCCACAATGGACTTTTCTTAAAGTGTTCCATGCTTCAAGTGGTCCATGCATCCAGCTGGCCGTGTCTTCTTCAAACAGTAGGAAGCAGCAGGAAGAGTCTTTGAGCCTTGGGGGGAACTACTAGATCTTATCCCAGAAAAAGGCAGCTCCCTGGCCCCGTGCTTGCCAAGACGAAGGGAATGCAGGGGGACATCTGTGGGAGTGCTGAAAAACCCCATCACACCCAGTGACTTTATCTTGCACCTCGAGCCATTTTCCCCCCAGCCAGGCTTGCGTCTGCATCCAGAGCCTGGTTTGGAATAACAAACCTTTCACAATGACCCGGGGGGGGGGGGGCGTTCCAGCGGAGAGTCTATGGGCAGAGGACAGGTTAACTATAAGGTTACCAGGTAGAAACTGGGACAGAGTGCCTGTACCTTTAACCACTGTACAGAAGAGGGAATTTGGGCAGGTGCGGCTCATCATGGAAGGTTTTCAAAAGCCACACCTGCAAAAATCCCCTCTTCTATACAATGGTTAAAGGCATAGCTCACTCTGTCCCAGTTTGGATCTGGTAACCTTAGTTAACTACCCACTCCTGCAAATTTAGGGGTGTCCTGAGCCTTCAGTGAGGGGTGCCCACAAAAGTGAATGCCTCACAGGGCCTTCTCCCTGGCGGAAATGACATGAATAGCATCTGCTTCCCAGAAGGCCTGGGATTCATATGCCTAGCCCCTGGCTGGAAAGGTGCTCTGCCAGGGTCTTGGGAGTGCTCACCACTGCCCTTCCCTTTCCCGGCATCCAAAGTACTTGCCTTCTGGGCCCAGGGAAGAGAGCAGAGGGAGAGGAGGGCACCTGGCAAAAAACCTGCAGGGCGCAATCCTAACCCAAATTTCCAGCACTGACATAGCTCTGCCAGTGGAGCCTGTGCTATATCCTGCAGTGGAGTAGTAGTCACGAAGGCCTTGTCAAGGTAAGGGAATGTATATTCCAATGGAATATTGGAATTCCATTGCCTTCCCCCAGTGAACATAAGAACATAAGAAGAGCCCTGCTGGATCAGGCCAAAGGCCCATCTAGTCCAGCTTCCTGTATCTCACAGCAGCCCACCAGGTGCCCCAGGGAGCACATGAGACAACAAGATGCTTGCATCCTGTTGCCACTCCCTTGCACCCGGTACTCTGAAGTAGCCCACCACCAATGTAAGGAGGTTGCACAATCCATCATGGCCTATAGCCCACAATGGACCTTTCCTCCAGAAAAGGAAAGATGGTCAGGATTGCTCCCTGAGTCTTTGTTGAGTGTTTAAATCTGCTGTTCACAAAATAAAACTCAAGCGTAAATTGGGATTGGGTTGGATGGAAAGTGTTTCAGAGCTTTCCCTCTTTGGAGTTGAACCCTGTGTGTGCATCCCTCCTGCGAGTGCATTCCCAGCTCCTGCCGTAGCATTACAGCATCAGGGACCCTTTGCACCAGCTGTGGTCTGATCCTTTGTGCCACAGTAGAATTCAGTCTCCCCTCTAGCACTTAGTTGGGGGGCTTCAAGAAGCAATAGGGCAGGCAGGGTGCAGCGGCGTCAGCTGGGTGTGGCTTTTCGTCCTGGTAGGCCTTGACTGCCTTGGCTCAAGCTGGGAACACCGTGGGAGGGACGGACGGTGCCCAGGGGGTGTCGGTGAAGGTGCTGGACTGTGACACCATCACTCAAGTGAAGGAGAAGATCCTGGACCAGATCTACAAAGGGACCCCTTACTGCCACCGACCAGACCCAGATTCTCTTGACTTGGGTGAGTGGATCCAGTCTTGGGCGCTGCAGGGGACAGCTATCGCAGTGGGGCAGTAGAGTACCCCCAATGCCAATCTACCTCTGATCCTCATTTTGGGGGGAGGCTCTCTGTCACTGTGTCTATAGTCAAGCCATTTTCTCCCTGGGCAACTGTTGCTGGGCAACTGCAAACCAGGCTTCCCATCCACTTCCAATTCAACCAGCAGGAAGACAGCAGGAAACCGCTGTGAGGTGACAGCAGCAGCAGGGTGTTGAATCAGGCTGCCAGGAACCCGTTCATGATGTGCAAGGCGAGCATGTCGTCCTTCGAATGGGTTTGAAGCCACTCCCCTTTGCCCGTGGTATTCATAAAACTGCTTTTGTTTTGTTCCGGCGGTGCTAGAGTGGAGATCGGGGCTGGCAGGGCACCTGATCCTCTCCGACGAGGATGTGACATCTGTCATCCAGGGCACCTGGAAGCGGCTCAACACACTGCAGCACTACAAGGTGAGGACGCTGTGTGTGCCTTTTGTGTTCCCCTGCAGCATGTGGCTTGGCTCATTGCATGAGTTGCCTCAGGCGCTTTGCTCTGAAGCATCGTTTGGCAGGGCAATGCATCTGGCTCTCGAGAGGCAGCACACCTAGAGGCCTCTGGCATAGGTTCAGCTTACGGGGTCCAGTGAACGGAAGATCCAGCTTTGTGGCAGGTGGCTGGACTTAGGAACATAGGAACAGCCCCACTGGATCAGGCCCAAAGGCCCATCTAGTCCAGCTTCCTGTATCTCACAGTGGCCCACCAGGTGCCTCTGGGAGCACAGAAGAAAACAAGATGCCTGCATCTTGTTGCAACTCCCTTGAACCATTCTGAGGTAAATTCTGAGGTAAACACACCGGTGGCCAATCAAGATTCTCCACAGCATTTCTCTTTGACAGCCACCAGAACCAGACATTCCTCTTCAGACACGTACTCATAGGGAAATAGGAATAGCCCTGCTGGATCAGGCCAAAGGCCCATCTAGTCCAGCTTCCTGGATCTCACAGTGGCCTACCAGATGCCTCAAGGAGCAAACAACACAACTAGATACCTGCATCTCATTGCCACTCCCCTGTCTGTTTACCCTTGTACCCCCCCCACCCCAGTGAAACCAGACTACAGCTTGTGTTTAGCTTTATTAAACCCAAGTAACTATTTAAAAAAAACAAAAACATGAAACCTACTGAACACCTGTCCCTCCCTCGCCAGTCTGGGGTAGGCAAAAAAGCTGCCATCCACACAGAGGCATTTCTACAGGGAGGGCAAATCTCTAAGTTTTGCAAGAAGCCTTACCTTGCAGTGGAAATCACTCCTCTCCTGCACAGTTTTAGCCAATCCGTTTTAGCCAAGGGAACAGCAACATCTTGGCGTTGCTTACTGGCTACAGCAGCAAGGGAGAGGAGGGATTTACATGACAGGGTACGGCTTCTTGCAACACTTAGAGCTTTGCCATCCCTGTAGAAACACCACTGCATCCACGGCCAGTTCGGATGACAGCAAAAAAATTCCTACCTGGCCCTCATAATGAGCGACCAGCTAATCTCAGCCGGGACATGCTCACCATAGCTTGTAACCTGTGATGGAGTTTTTCTCCATCTTGCTGATTCTATAAAAAAAGGAGCTGAGTTCTGTGGACATTTAGGAGAAAAGTAACACTGCACCCATCTGGGGTGCAGCACATGAACCTTATTTTCAAAATCAAGGGATGGAAACCAGATGAAAAGCATATGCCAACACAGGTCCTATCCTCTTCAGAGAAAAGATCACATGCACATTTGTGAGTGCAGACAGCCTGTTCCCTCTCCGCATACCCGTTAACAAAGTGCAGGTGTAGCCTTAAGAATATTTGTTCGCTGTCCCCCATTTTGAGCAGCTATTTTTGCATTGTGCAAGCTGAAGAATTGGCGTGCCTTCAGACTGACTCTCAGTATAGCAAAGCTACTACTTGGCTTTTGATACACGTGGTGTTTGATATGGATCTGGGCAGACCAAAACACATGCATTCACCTTCTTCTAGCAACACACAAGAGAATTCAGCATTGTGAGATTTGCTGCCTTCATATTGCATTCAGAGTTGCTGCCTAACCCATGTTTTTTGTTCATGCTCAGGTGCCAGATGGAGCAACGGTTGCTCTGGTCCCTCGTATGACCAAGCATATTCCCAGGGAGAATCAGGATTACATTGCTGGAGAGAGTGAGTCCGTTGCAGCTGTTGTCTTAAGCTGGGGCTGAATATGCATGCATATCGGAGAAAAACATACGCTGGGGGGGGGCGGGAAATCAGTACCTTCCTGGGTAGATTCAAGTGACAGATTTTGCTCATTGCAGATCAGAAAACTTTGCATAAGAAAGATGATGAACATTGGCCTGGAAACCAAGGCCTGGAATTCAGCTGCAACAGATAGTGTGTTGCACTAGAACTGGAGAGATGAGCAAAATCCCTGCCCAGCCACAAAGCTTGCTTGCGTGTCCATGGGTCAATTGCCATCTTTCTCCCTAACCTGCCCAACAAGGTTGTTGGGAGCTTCTTGGCGGACAGGCAGGATAAAAATGTTAGGAAAGAAAATGTTGATCCAGAAACCTGTCTAAGAATCTAAACATTTTTATTATATCTATCATAAAGACATAATCGTAACAAATATTAAAGTTCTACGTACACAAGAATCAGACACCAAGAGCACAACCCTAACCTGGAGTTAGGCTGGCACAGTTAGGCCAGCAACGTTTGGCTGCCACAAGGGACATCCTAAAGTATGTTTGGACCACTCTCGGAGTCACAGAGGCCAGCACAGATGTGTGCCATCCTCCTTGACTCAGAGTGGTCCAAACTTGCTTTACAGTGGCCCTGGTGCCAGCCAAACTTTGTTGGTCTAACTGTGCCGGCCTAACTCCAGGTTAGGATTGCGCCCCAGAGTCAACCAATGGAAGAAATGCTGGTCTTTAGGCCAAGATGATTGCAAGAAGTGTTCCAGTATGTGACGAGCAACTGCTGGAGCAAATAGCTTCCTCTGTTGTAGAGACTCCGATGCTGGAGGATGCCGATGAGGGCGGGATGAAGCTTTGGCACCTCGTGAAACCGACGGAGGAGCCGGAGCTGCCGAAACATCGGCGAGGGAGTCTGCGGGAGCGGGAGAGAGCCAAGGCTATTCCTGAGATCTACCTAACCCGCCTCCTCTCCATGAAGGTAAACAGGAGAGCCTAATGGCACCAAGTATCAAAACGGAATGCTTGATCCCAAAATAACAGCTTTGTTGCAGAATTGTCTTAAGAGTAATTTTTTAAAAAGAGCTTTTGATCCGTGATTGTGTTCCATGATGCCAGCCTGCATCTTCATTCAAGTTGTGGGGAAGGAAGCTCACAGGAGACATACTGGAGTGGAGGGGGGAGAGCGTGGAAGTGACTTCCCTTTGCCTGTAACTGTGAATCCTGATGCTTTATAAGTGCTTGTTTATATTAGAGTATAAGAGAGTGAAAGCACAATCCTAACCTGGAGTTAGGCCGGCACAGTTAGGCCAGCAAAGTTTGGCCAGCAGAAGGGACACGGTAAAGCACGTCTGGACCACTCTCAGAGTCAGGGAGGATGACGCACGTCTGAGGGCTGGCCTCTCTCTCCAAGAGTGATCCAAACATACTTTAGGCTGTTTAGGGTGTCCCTTCTGCCAGCCAAACTTTGCTGGCCTAACTTGTGCCGGCCTAACTCCAGGTTAGGTTTGTGCTCTGAATGAAAGAGCATGTGTGTGATGCTAAAATTGACAAAAAGGCCAGGCTGGCAAAAGGTCACAGATGTCATTTGATTGGATATGGTTTGAAAACTTCCAGATCATCAACCATCACTCAATCAACAGGTACTTATATACCACTTTTCAACACAAAGTTCACAAAGCAGTTTACAGGCTAACAATAATAAGTTACATGGTTCCCTGTCCCCAAAGGGCTCACAATATAAAAAAAATGCAGAACACCACCAGCAACAGCCATTAGAAAAGACAGTGTGCTGTGGTGGCTAGATAATAGCTAGAGGTGTGATGTGTGTGTGTGTGTGTGTGTGTGTGTGTGTGTGTGTGTGTGTGTGTGTGTGTGTGTGTGTGTGTGTGATATAAAAAAATCACACCTCTAATAATAGTGGAACATTTGACATCCTCAGGTTCTTTTCTCCTCTGCCAGAATTCTGACATCTTTTCTTTGTTTTTCCTGATGGTTTTGGGTTGTTGTTTTTCTGGAGGGGGGGGTAGAATCCACAATGGAGCTGCTGGGACTGGCATGGGGTGGGGTGGGAGTCTCCTTAATCCTTCGTCATCATTTTAGAGCGCAATCCTAACCTGGAGTTAGGCCGGCATAAGCTAAGCCAGCAAAGTTTGGCCAGCACAAGGGCCACCATAAAGCATGTTTGGACCACTCTTGGAGTCAGGAAGGATGGCCCACTCTGACTCCGAGAGTGGTCCAAACATCCACCCAGCTGCTTTTACTCCTGCTTCAGAAAAGATGCAGGCACTTGTATCTCTTTTGTCAGCTGGATTAAAAGCAGCTGGGAGAGGGGGTAGGGAAAGGAGATTTTCATTAGTAAAATGAACTACTAATTCTAATTACTAAGGCAAAGAATTAAAAAGCTTCTCTCCCCCTGCACCAGCTTTCCACTTCAGATTGTAGCCCTTCAGCAGCTGGAGATTGTGTTTTTTAAAAGAAACCAAAACATCTGCCCAAACAATAATGGAACACAGACATAATGCATAGACATAATGCATAGTTCTGCTCTTAGGCTACAGCTGGCTGTGCACTGGAAGGTTGTTACAGAGTAGTCTTCATGGTACAGTATTTTTCTGGAACTCCTTGCCCCAGACTGAATGGTGCTGACCCCTGCTTGGGTTTGCCTGCAGGGGACTCTGCAGAAATTTGTGGACGATCTCTTCCAAGTGATTCTCAGCACCAGTCGCCCCGTTCCCTTAGCCGTGAAGTACTTCTTTGACTTGCTGGACGAACAAGCACTGCATTATGGGATCGCAGACCCAGAGACCATCCATATCTGGAAGACAAACAGGTAAATGGCAAAAACTGAGGCCTGATGCTTCCAAAAAGAAGCTTATCGTAGTGGTGTGGAACTTGGTCATTAGCTGCTACAAGTGCTGTGTGGGCAATGGGGAACATGACAGCAAAAGCCAAAACACTGGCAGAATTTGACAACACTAGTTGCTGCTGCCTCGTTTGAGTGTGTGTGTTTTTTTTAAATCCATTTTGTCTCAGGTAAATCCTACCTGTGGGGTAGGATTAGTGATGTATTTAGCCTGTGTTTGCATATGTTGTAAGTTGTCTTGGGCCTCAAAAAGGGTCCCTTTGGGGAGAAAGGCAGGATAAAAATACTGTAAAAAAAATAAAATTTGAAATAAATATCCCCATTTTACAGGTTGAGTAATTGAGGCTCGGAGGAAAATAACCTGCCCAAGCCATTTTGGTACAGGTTTAGTGCATTACTACAGAGGCAGATCTAAGGGAGGGCAGAGCTCTAAGTTTTTCAAGAAGCCTTACCTTGCAGTGGAAATCACTCCTCTCCTGCACCGTTTTAGCCAATCCTCACAGGGAAAAGCAACATCTTGGCGTTGCTTACTGGCTACAGCCGCAAGGGAGAGGAGGGATTGACATGACAGGGTAAGGCTTCTTGCAACACTTAGAGCTTGGCCCTCCCTGTAGATCTGCCTCTGCATGACTATGGAGGCATTCAAACCTGGCTGGGCTACACTGATTTGATTCCTGACATGCAAGTAGGACATTTGGCACATGCCACCCATTGAGCGTTTCCTCTTCCTTCTGCAGCTTGCCCTTGAGGTTCTGGATCAATATCATCAAGAATCCCCAGTTTGTCTTTGACGTGCAGACATCAGATAACGTGGACGCTGTGCTGCTGGTCATTGCTCAGACCTTCATGGACTCCTGCACTCTGGCTGACCACAAGTTGGGCCGGGTGAGCCTGGAAAAGAGTGGGAGACGCCACTTGTTTGGGTTCTGCTTTGGGTGGGAAAATCTGAACACCTGGCGTTGTCAGACAGTTGTTTTCGGCGCAGTAAACGCGCTGCAGTGGTTCCATTGGCTGCCGAGGATTCAGGCATCTTTCTCAAGGCCCCGCCTGTTGTGAATAATGTTGCATCCACGTAGTAGTTTCTTTCCAGGAAAAGTGCTATTCTGGAAAGCAGTTGCACAAACATCAGATCAGACTATCGCCTGTTGCATCACAGTGCCCCAGCCTGCAAGCCTCTGGTCCTCTGCCTTTAAAGGGGGGGGGGGACAGGGCGAAGGCAGCAACGTGATCCGCAGGATCATGACACTGCCTGGGGCAAGAGGCAGTGGCGTCCCTACAGGGGGGCGGGGCACTAAGTTTTGCAAGGAGCCTTACCTTGCCGTGGAAATTGCTCCTTTCCCGTGCCATTTTAGCCAATCCTGACAGGGAAAAGCAACGTCTTGGCGTTGCTTACTGGCTACAGCAGCAAGGGAGAGCAGGGATTTACATGACAGGGCAAGGCTCCTTGCCAAACTTAGAGCTCTGCCCCCCCACCCCCGTAGGGACTGGCAACAGGGGCAGCAAGTGCCTTACCTGCACCGGGCTCCGAGGGGTGTGGGGAGCTCTGGGAAGCCTCCGCAGGGCTCCCCAGACAGCTGCAGAAGTTTAAAAAAAAGCAGTCGCGACCCACTTCCAGTTTCGCGATTGCAGCCCAGAAGTGGGTCACGACAGGTTTGTTTTTTTTACTTCTGCAGCTGTTTCTGCCGCTGCACCTCTCGGAGCCCTGTGCAGCAATAGGTAAGGCACTTGCAACCCCGGTCGCCCCAGACAGCTACAGGCTGGGGGTTGGACTAGATGACCTTGTAGGTCCCTTCCAAATCTATGGTTTTGTGATCCTGGGGATCACGTTGCTGCCTTCACCCCGCCCCCGCAAACACTTAGAGCGTTTCCCAAACTCCCGGAGGGTTTGGAAACTACTGGCCTATTGGATAGTCCCTGTGAATTGAAGGGACACAACTCCCACCCCTGACCTGCTTGTGCTGTTTTATAAACATTTTTGTTACGGTAGTGACAGAGAGAGAGAGAGATTGAGACTGCAGTGCTCTCATTCGCCACAAAATTATACAACTGAGCAGTGCTGATGAAGTCTGAGACGTGCCGCAGTCGTTCTGACCTGACTTTCCACTGTGCTGTGCAGAGGCAGATCTAAAGGAGGGCAAAGCTCTAAGTTTTGCAAGAAGCCTGACCTTGCAGTGGAAATCACTCCTGCACCGTTTTAGCCAATCCTCACAGGGAAAAGCAACATGCTTGGCGTTGCTTACTGGCTACAGCAGCAAGGGAGAGGAGGGATTTACATGACAGGGTAAGGCTTCTTGCAACACTTAGAGCTTTGCCCTCCCTGTAGATCCGCCTCTGGTGCTGTGTGTGCTCTTTGGAGTCAGAAGGGTTGCCCCGTGATGTTACCTTGCAATGCACAAACAGTTAGGGATTGTCGGTGACCGTGTGCATCCCACTGTGCATCCTGTGTGCTGTGCCTGGACTTTGCTCCTGGGGGCCAAACTAGCTGTGAAATGGGAGTTCGATGATTGGGCCTCCAGAGATCATTTTCGGGTTTGAAAAGCATCTGTGGGGTGGGATGGCCGGAATTGGAGTGCTGTCGAGCAGGGGTGAATCCTCCTCTGCCCTCATTCACCAACCTAAATTGCTCTCCCGACGCTGCTACACTGTGGAAGGGGAAAGGGGGTCTTCGTCAATCCTGTGGGGAGATGCAACTAAAATTGTCTAGGTCCTGTGGCTAATACCTTGCTCCCTTTGTGGCCCTTCTCAGGACTCTCCCATTAACAAGCTGCTCTATGCCCGTGACATTCCGCGCTATAAGCAAATGGTGGAAAGGTAAGAAAAAGGCTCAGAGGGTGGGCTGGGAATGCAGAGAGAGAGAGAGCGAGAGCGAGAGCGAGAGAGAGAGAGAGAGAGAGAGAGAGAGAGAGAGAGAGAGAGAGAACTGAGCAGAAGACTGACAGCCATCTCCTTCCACACTGAAGGTACTATGCTGATATCCGCCAAACCATCTCTGCCAGCGACCAGGAAATGAATTCTGCCCTGGCTGAGCTATCACGGGTAAGTAACCCATTGGCCACATTCCTGGCCTTTTTGGTGCCTTTCTTTTAGCAGGGGAGTAGCTACATCAGGTCATGCAGTCAGAGGCGGCTCTACAGGGAGGGCAAAGCTCTAAGTGTTGCAAGGAGCCTTACCCTGTCATGTAAATCCCTCCTCTCCCTTGCTGCTGCAGCCAGTAATGCAACGCCAAGATGTTGCTGTTCCCTGTGAGGATTGGCTAGAACGGTGCAGGAGAGGAGTGATTTCCACTGCAAGGTGAGGCTTCTTGCAAGACTTGGAGCTTTGCCCTCCCTGTAGAGACGCCACTGCATGCAGTGCAGAGCCTGCAGGCAGCCAGAAGCCACAACAGCCCTGGCTGCCCTCTGCCATCCTTGCCTTTGTTACTGAACGGCAGTGTGCCGTCTTGTGACCACCCCCACCTCCTGGAGTGCAAGCCCGGTGCCAGCTTGGTTAAGGCAGAGGTCAGGGCAAGAAGAGGGCTGCCCAGTTCAGATAGCACAATCGGCAGGTGGGTTCCATAGATGCAGCCACAGTTAAGGGACACACTTGGATTACTTTGCCTTGTGGCCTGCCTGGCTTGCAACACAACTCACTTGTGCAAGGAGGCTGACTGGGGGCGTGGAGACACTTTGGCTCCCTTGGGAACGAATACCAGTTTTTTTTTCTCTCTCTTGGTTACAGAATTACTCAGGTGAACTCAATTCCTTGGTGGCTCTGCATGAACTCTACAAGTACATCAACAAGTACTATGACCAGGTGAGTCGAATGGTGCGCAGAGCATGAGTGCCCAGCTGGATCTGAAAAGATCTGTCTAGTCCAGCATCCTGCTTCCTGTGGTGGCCCAACCAGGTGCCTCTGGCAGATTTCAAAGCAGTGATGTCATGCAGGGGGAACGCGGGGGAACTCAGTTCCACTAGTTAAAATTAGGGCTGACTCCGCCCACTTCACTCTCGCTCCTCCCCCCTCCCAATTCCTCTGCAAAGAGCTTTTCTTCTTGGTTGGCCGGCACTCAGAGGGTTAAAGGGAGCGACTCCGGATTCCTAGGGGGGCGAAGGCAGTGATGTCATTCAAGGGGAATGGACCAGAACGGGCATTCTGGATCCTAACAAGGTGCCCTGGGTTCTGGGTTCCCGACAAGTGCCAATCAAAAGTGAGTTCCTGTTCCTAAATCATTTGAATGACACCACTGTTTCAAAGGGGTTATTCTGGGACCAGGCAATTGACCTGGGAACCTCTGGTGCTGCAGCATTGCAGAAGCTGAGCAGGGATGGCTTCGATCACACCCCTGGATGGGAGACCCTGGTAAGACTGGGGAAGCCATGTAATCTGAGAACATTTTAAAGCCAGGGACAGCATTCCGTAATGGAGGTGTCACCATCAACGTGGCCCTGCTCCTGATGTATATCAACCTGCATTGTGAAAGGGAGGAACCTCTTAGCAGGGGCCCACCCAGAGAACTTAACGCCCAGGGGGGTTCTAGGCCTGAAGATTTGGGCCTTCAGCAATACGAGATCCAGGGCGCGCAATCCTAATCTGGAGTTGGGCCTGCACAGTAAAACACCATAAAGTATGTTGGACCACACTCAGAGAGGCCAGTATACAGACATGCGCCATCCTCCCCAACTCTGAGAGTGGTCCAAACATGCTGTACGGTGGCCCTTATGCCAGCCAAATTTTGCTGGCCTAACCCCAGGTTAGGTTTGTGCCATCAGCCATTTTGAGGCCTCTCTGTTTGAGGCCCACTTGGGACCCCCAGAAGCAGGACACTCCTTGCTCCCAGGGCCGGCTCCAGGAGCGGCTTGGCCCAATGTGGGACATTTCCACAGGACCCCCCATTCACTTGTGGTGTTGTGCGTGGCACCTGAAAATAGTTGGTGGTGACATGAGGATGTCACCACCAACTGCTTCCAGGAAGCCCATTTTGGGCAGTTCGGAGGCAGGGGCAGGTGGGAGGGCCCAAGGGAAGGCTGTTCTGTTTGCCCCACTCACTCACAACGCATACAGATTCCGGCTGCAGCCGCAGGCAATATGCTCGCTGCCCTGGTGCGTGGCCCAGTGTGACGACATTGGTCACCTTGGCGTAAGGCCGGCCCTGCTTGCTCCGTCCTCAGAAGCTCAGCTGTGGCGGCAAAAGCCACCCCTGGCTCACAGCTCTGTCTCCCTGCAGATCATCACTGCCTTGGAGGAGGACGCCACTGCGCAGAAGATGCAGCTGGGGTACCGCCTGCAGCAGATCGCCGCAGCCGTGGAGAACAAAGTCACAGACTTGTGATGCGCACAGGGGGGGGGATGGTCAGCCAGAGAGGAGGCCCACAGCCCCTGCTGCGGCCAGAACCAGGCGCCCCGCACAGAGGTGGCAGCGGCAGCAGAGCAGGAAATGCCCAGCAGCGCCAAGGGCCCAGCGAGCCAGAGGATTTTTCTTTTTACAGACTTACAAAATGACGATGACGATGATGATGATGATGAACTTCAGGGGAGACTCTCCCTCCGCAGAACCTGGGCTTCTCCAGAGGAGCCGAGCCACGGGACCAGAGGATGTGAATGTGCCAAGGGGCTGGGGGTGAGGGCAGCCGTGGGCCACGCTGGATCTCTGCCCCCCCTCCCCACGTCCTGACGCCGCGGAGAACGGCAGCTCGGGCAGGGACCTGCAGCATCCGTGCGGGCTGTCCCTGGCCTCTCTCGGACCCCAAGGAAGAGCTCCTGCCTGCCTGAGCAAGGGGAGAGTCCCTGGCCCTTCCTCTCTGCCGCGGGTGGCTCTTGCGCACCCAAGTGACACTTTCCTCACTCCGAGGGCATTAGAGCAGGCCAGGACAAGCACAAAGCCAGGAAGAGCCGGCGCTCGCTGCGTGCATGGGGTGGGGGTGGGTGAAGCACAGCCTGCCAAGCGTAGCCTGGAAGCCCAGCTTGCCAACGTCCCTCGAGTGCGGAGCCGTGCCGGCCATCCTCCTCACTCACGCCCAGCCCAGGTGCTCCGCTCAGCCCTTGGACAGACCTTCCTGCTGCGGCTTCTTCCGGCACAGATCCGTCCTGCTTCCCAGAAAGCACAAAAAGGAATTTCACTTTCCCACCCTCACTCCCGCCCCCCCCCCCCCATGGCCACTGCTCTGTGCCGGACCTGCAGACCGCACTGTGGAAACGGGGGGGAAGTATTTAAGCGTAAACCATTTGTCCCTTGAGCCAGC
>JAJKFI010000004.1:2129535-2182738 GCA_029204185.1 Lerista edwardsae
CGATCACCCGGATGTCCCGCCCAGTGTTCCGGCAGAATAACACCACTGGCCCCTGAGCGGAACAGTACCAAGGACTCCTTTACCAGCACACAACAGTCTCCGCTTTGGAGGCTGCTGGTCTAGCGAGATAATTTTTTGCCCTAGCTTAGGGGTTGTGCTGCTGAAGTAGCAGTGCAAGCTCAAGGATTCTGGAGACCTTTGGACGTGGCACGGCTGGTGGCTGCCCACATCTGGAAGAAGCCGGGCGTGAAAGCCAGAAAGCCTCTTTTGCTGCCCATCACCCTCTAGTACAGTGATGGCGAACCTTTTGGGCTCAGTGTGTCAAAACTTAGGAAAAAGTTTATCTTGGCTCTGCTGGTGTGTCAATCCCCCTCCCAAACGAAAGAGACACAATTCTTCGTGTTCCTTCATTTAAACAAAAAATGCAGTCCAGTCATGTGCAGTGTTATGTATTGCATAAAGAAACATCAAATAATTACAAAAATGAAAAAGAGTAAAACCAACTCAGTTTTTGTTGTACTGGTGAATGCAGGGTGTGTCACCTTTGACACGCGTGTCATAGGTTCGCCATCACTGCTCTAGTACAAAGTGAGAGAATAATGGTGCTGCAGGAGCAGCCAGTATTCGGGATTGCAGCAAATGCCTAGCATGACCACCGCAAGATTGGCCCTGGCACTCTTAGGACTCCATCCTAACCTGAGTTAGGCCAGCACAGTTAAGCCAGCAAAGTCCGGATGACACAAGGGCCACCATAAAGTGCGTTTGGGCCACTCTCAGAGTCAGGGAGGATGGTGCATGTCCGTGTGCTGCCCTCTCTGACTCCAAGAGTGGTCCACACATGCTGTATGGTGTCCCTTGTGCCGGCCAAACTTTGCTGGCCTAACCGTGCTGGCCTAACTCCAGGTTAGCATTGCACCCTTAGTACTGGAGTCAAGAAGGTTGTTCCTTATCAACTCCCCTCCTGTGCTCCTCTAGTGACAATGGACAGAATGCAAGAGAGTTTGAAAAGTCCCCATTGCTGCAGCAGCCGGCAGTAGAAAACGGAGCATACCCTGCTAGGCTTGCCCAGAGAATATCCTCTTTCAAAGCAACAGAGGATGCAGCTGTAGCTTCCTAGCCAAGGGGCAACACACAAGTCCTGTTTAGAAAGCAAGGAAGGGTTGCGGTGGTGCCTGAGATGAGGAAGGCAGAGTTACCAAAACTTTTAGTGGTGTCTGTAATTGTGCCTTTCACAGCTGGCCTGGATTGCAAGCGCTGGTTGAGAACTGGGCTTATCTTCATGCCGTGAAAAGTTTGCCTCCTGATTTCTGCAACTCAGATGGCTGGAAAAAGGCACAAGGACTTACCAGGCGTGCTTTCCCGGTCATTTTGCAGTTTTGAGAGGCTGGAGCTGTGAAAGGGAAAGAGCTGTTTTCCAGGTCATGACTTTGGCATAGATTTCTACTGTACCCTAAGGGGAAGGCACTTCTATAATTGGGAGGGGTACATGCTGTAGAAACTGCTGGTGGTGGGCTTTGGAGAAGGGCTGCCCCATTCCGCTTTTTGAGGAATTTTATATACCCGTGTTTCACACACTGTGGTTGCAGTCGACCAGGTGGGTCGTGAGCCAATTTCAGGTGGGTTGTGTAGCACCTACAGCAGCCATCTCTGAAAATATGGGAAGACGAGACACTGGAGAGGGCTATGTGGTTATTTTGCGTGTGTCAAGGTTGTTAGTAGGCATAATTCACTTTGCTATTGGAAAATGGCTGAGAAACAATTGGGTTGTTTGCAGTGATGTCATGCAGGGGGAACGCAGGGGAACTCAGTTCCACTAGTTAAAATTAGGGCTGACTCCGCCCACTTCACTCTCCCTCTTCCCGCCTCCCAATTCCTCTGCAAAGGGCTTTTCTTCTTGGTTGGCCGGCACTCAGAGGGTTAAAGGGAGCGACTCCAGATTCCTAGGGGGATGAAGGCAGTGATGTCATTCAGGGGGAACGGACCAGAATGGGCATTCCGGATCCTAAAGGGCTCCGTGGCTGGTTCCGGGTTCCCAACAAGTGCCAATCAAAAGTGAGTTCCTGTTCCTAAATCATTTGAATGACACCACTGGTTGTTTGCTGCATTCTCAGAAAAGCAGCAGGCTCCCAGCCATGGCATCACTTTTGGTGGGTCCCGGACCAATGGTTTCCCAAAAAAGTGGGTCTCGATGCGAAAACATTTGAGAACCACTGCTTTATACCTTTGTTTCTTCTCTGGTTTCTTGCACCCCTGGTCAGTATCCTGCTTTTTTTGACGTTCTGGTCCAGCTCCCCAAATGTGCTTTCTCAACTGATTGGAGAATTAATGATTAATCTGGAAAGCTTGATGGACAAACCAGTCTGGAGGTTTGTGGTAGTTCCATAGTATAATAATGTTATTGTAGATACTGTTCTGAGCAAAGTAGGAATTTTATCATGAAAATGAGAAGTTTTGTCTGTAAATAATCAGTTTAGATCCCAGATGACTTTTATTACAGAGCAAAGTTCTTACATGGCAATTCAATAAACTTTAATATACAACACACAACAGGGCTCCAGCTTCTCGTTTCTCATCTTAGCAGACTCCTAATGGTGCATTAAGACCCACCAGTGAAGTCTGGGAGCCTTGCCCTGGTAATGGGCTTGGGCACAGCCCGAGCATCATTGTGGGGGGCCCATTGCCAACTTGCAACACAGGCCCCACGAGGTGTCATACACACCACAATCCCACCCCATGGGTCAGGATGATTTCTGCTGCTTGATTCCTCTGGAGATGGCAGCTGGGGCTTGTAGCTGGGCTTGGAGGGCTGCCGTCTGGCATTGAATCCCGTGTGATTAATGTGAGGTTCCTTCTCTGGGGGCCCAAAGGAACGGGAAGGCTTGTGGCACTGGTTCCCCTTGTTCCTTGTGGGAAGGGCCTTCTTCTACCTTATCTCCACTAGAAAGGGGTCTAGGCAGCGGTGTTATGCTGCCGGAACGCTGGGCGGGACATCCGGGTGATTGACAGCCTGCCCATCGCGTTCCGGAGCGTTACGCCATTTGCATAACCAATTACGCCGCTTGCGTACAGTACGCAAACGGCGGAACGCTCCGGAACGCGACGGGCGGGCTGTCGATCACCCGGATGTCCCGCCCAGCGTTCTGGCAGCATAACCCCGCTGGGTCTAGGGTATCTCCAAAGAGTCCCCCCACCCAGGAAGTCCTGCAGGCTGTTTGTGAGCCTGCCACAGTATCCCGGTGTCTTTGCCAGGTGCTGCATTGTCCTGCTACAGCCATGGCCCAGAGCTGCAGGGTGACTCACTGGGGGAGTCAGCCATTAAGGCAGTAGTGGAAAAAGACTTCCTTCAGCCTGTCCTTAATCTCCTTGGGCACAGCTGCATCTGCCACTGTCAGGTTTGGGGCCAAGGGTAGGAGACCCTTGAGAAGAGGGAGCTGGCCGGCGAGGCTCAAAGTGCACCAATGGAAGCATCAGGCCTTGCGGAAGACCACATGCATAAGAATGTAAGAAGAGCCATGCTGGAACAGGCCAAGGGCCCTTCCATTCCAGCTTCCTGTATCTCACCGTGCCCCACCAGGTGCCTCAGGGAGCACACAAGGCAACAAGATACCTGCATCCCGTTGCCACTCCCTTGCACCCGGTACTCTGAAGTAGCCCACTACTAATGTAAGGAGGTTGCACAACCCTTCATGGCCCGTAGTCCACGATGCACTTTTCCTCCAGAAAACTGTCCAATCCCCTTTTAAAGGTGCCTAGGCCAGATGCCATCACTACCTCCTGTGGCAAGGAATTTCACAGATTAATTACTCACTGGGTAAAAAAGTATTTCCTTTTATCCGTTCTAACTCTCCCACCATCCTATTCGGCGCTAGCACTGATGCAACGGCATTGCGTCAGGGCTACGGCATTCTGCAAGGCCATGCAGCACCCCCACATACAGCACCCCCACATCAGCGCTAAAGCGCTCAAGCCAACACTACAAGCAGCGTCGGCTTGAGAGTGCAGACGGGAAGCTGACCAAAGCTGATCAGCGCGAGGGAGGCTCTGTGCCGAGACAGCATGGGGATTGGTTGGGAGGGAGCGGGGAGGGAGGTTGGGGGCGGGACATGGGCGGGCTTGGGAGGCGGCCATACAGCCACCTCCTAAGCTGGGCAGGGCCCCGCTTCGGGCTGTGCGGTCTCCTCTGATCTGCACCTGCTGTTTAGCAGGTGCAGATCCAAGGAGTGCATAGGCTCCGGCCTCCCCTACAGAAAGGGAGTGAACGCTCCCTTGCCGCGAGGCAGCTCCAGCCTCTCTTAAGCTGCGCTGCCTCTCTTAAGCTGCGTTGGATATGGTGCTGCCCGTCGGCCTCCCTCAATTTTAGTGGATGTCCCCTGGTTCTGGTTTTTGCAAGAGGGAAAAGAGCATCCCTCTATCCACTCTACCCATCCCATGCATAATTTTGTACATCTCAATCACATCCCCCCTCAGGGCGCAATCCTGAACAGCGCTGGATTAGCAAGGCCAGCCGGCCAGTGCCAAATCCAACGCTGTTCAGGATGGGCTGGAGCCTCCCCACGGCAAGGGAGCGTGCGCTACCTTACCGTAAGGGAGGCTCCAGCCTTCCCTATGTGCTCCTCGGATCTGCGCCCACGAAAGAGCAGGCACAGATCCGAGGAGACAGATCCAAACTGGGGACGCGCAGCCTTGCTGACGGGTTTAGGAAGTGGCCGTACGGCCACCTCCCAAGCCCGCCCATGTCCTGCCCCCCCTCCCCCCTCCCACAAATCCCCATCCCAAAATGGGATGGAAAATCCCTTGCGCCAACTGTCTTTGGTCGGCGCAAGTGAGGCACTCCCCCAATGCTGGGAGCAGCGTCGGCTTCAGCACCGATGCAGGGGTGCTACTCTGCGCCCACGCACCAGCGCTCCACTCCTTGCGTCAACGTGATGACGTCCCATCGACGCAAGGGGTGCACTAGGATTGCACTGCCTGGCACCTTTTTTCTAGACTGAAGAGCCCCACATGCTCCTGTCTTTCTTTATAGGGGAGGTGCCCCAGTCATCATTTTCGTCGCTCTCTTCTGCACCTTGTCCAGCTCCACTATGTCCTGCACCTCCACTATGCACGCACCTGTCAGAAGCATCCCTGGAGAATTCTTCATTATCTGAAGGAGCTCCAACAGGCACGTCCACCTACGGAGTCTTGATTTTTTTCCGTGGTCTCTTGGGAAAGGGCATAGAATTGAATGAACAGTCTCTGTGTTGCTCTAGTCCTGCAGGAGTGTTCCACTCCTTGTCCACAAGCATCCTGCAGAAGTCTGGGGGAGGGAAACTTGCGGAGCCTCCAATTATGTGGGGAATTGACCACACAGCACCCTTCTACCTGGGGGTGGGGAGTCTTGTATCCTTGGCCCCCTTTGCAAGAGTTCCAGTACTCTCGTGACCTTCTGGAACTTCCTTTTGGAAAAATTCAGGAGCGAAGAGGTTCTTCATGAAGAGGTTCTTGCACTGGTCTTCCTCTGAGAGCTCTTCTTCCATCAAGGATGCAGAAGTGTATCGTGGTGGGCCTCCATGCCAGCAATGCTCCTGTGTGTGTGGCATGGAGCGGGGACTCTGGTTCCAGATTATCCCTGCTCCTTGCCCTGACTCACTTGTGAACTTGGGTAGAAATGTTGTTTCCCCACCACAGGGGATTGAGGTGACTGTAGCGGAGCTGACTGGTTAGCACCTTGGTTATGGAGGCTCATGTGGCAATGAGCTGGTCAATTCAGGCCACCAGTCCTAGGGTAGAGGGGAAAGGGGCCTGTGAGCTGTTGGGAGTGGATGGAATTTGGATTGGGGTCAGCAACAGACCAAAGGGGTGGCCTGTGCATGCTCTAAGTGGGTATCATCATGCAATAACTCAGCACAGTGGTTCCCAAACTGTGTGTTGGGGCCCACCAGTGGGTCATGAGCCGATTTCAGGTGGGTCGTGAAGCACTTAGAGCAGCCATATGGAAAATATGGGAAGATGGGATGCTGGAAAAGGGGAAGGGCTGTGTAGTTGTTCTGCTTGTATCATAGTTGCCAATAGGATTTTTTTTCTTTCTGATTCACTTTGCAATTGGAAAATGACTGAGATATAACCCAACTGATTGCTGCATTCTCAGGAAAGCAGCAGGCTCTGGCATCACAATGACGGCACTTCCGGCCATGACATCGCTTCTAATGTGTCCTCCTGGTCATTCTAAAAAGTGGGTCTGGGTGCTAAAATGTTTGAGAATCACTGGCACAGCCAGTACATTTATCACCCAGGGTGAATAATTTTTTTATACCTCACTTCTATATGACAAAATTACAGTATTTTGAATAATAGTTATGCAATGGATTTAAAAAATGGCTAGAAAAAGAAATGCAGAGAATGAACTTTTTCTTTTATTGAATTTCATTTATTTCAGGGGTGGTAAAACTTGCTGAATGTTAAGAGCCACCTTAGATAAAGCTTCAGATGTTTGAGATCCGGCATATTTAAGAAGTATTTACATTTTTAAGTACTATATAAACACATTTATAAGCTGAGAAATTTAGGTCTTAAATTTGATCCTAAAAACCTGTGTCGACTTATGCAAGAGTATATATGGTAAATCAGGTAATGAACGTGCTCCGAGTTAAAGGAAAAAAGGGAGGTGAAGGGGGAGAAAAATCCCTGAGAGAGAGAGAGCCATTTCAAATGTACCCACCACCGTTTTCTGAGCTGCATCGTGTGTTTTCAGCAAAACCAGCCTGGTTAGGTTGAGGGGGGAGGAAAACAATAAGCCTGTAAGCTGCTACCAAACATGATGATGCTTAAGCTTCTTCCCTCCCTTCATCCTAGCCAGGCTGGTATAGCTGCAAACACACCATAGAACACGGAGGTGGTTAAGCTATTCCAGGCTCATTAGGTTGAAGGGTGGGAAGAAGCCTGTAAGCAGCATCAAGTTTGGTTGTAGCTACATCAACCTCGGTAAGTAGAAGGGAGGTGATATAGTTATAAACCTGCATAGAACGGAACGTCCAACGCCCTGCTGGAGTTGCCTCCATGGATGCAATAATCTCCCCCAAACTCGACTTACCATAGGACAAGTCATAGAAAATGTCTAGAAGGCTTTTGGCTCCAAATCTGCCCTTGACTTAGCTATGTGATCAACTTATACTTGAGTATAAATGGTATATTTACTCACCATGCACATTAAACTTGCATTTTAAGTTATAAAACTTGAAAAATTTTAATGTACCTTTTATATTGCGATGCAAAAAGAGGCTCATATTTCTGAGAGCCACACATGATATTTATAAAAGAACAGAAAGTGTCTTGTAAGCTGTGGTTTGGCCACCCCTGGTATACATAATTATGCCAGTTTAAAAGTATTAAAAAATTACAGTACAAATAAGAAAGCAGTAATGGATCAATATTTTTAATTTTTATATTCTGAAAAAAAGGGAAAAACCTACATATTAGTCTGTCGCAATGACGAATAACAACATTACAGTTTCTATTTATGAGCCTTCTAAAAATTGGTTAATTGCATTGTCAAAATTGATCTTCTTCACACATTCTGTACACATTCTAACTGAATAGCCAGATTTGTCCATCTACTGTCACTCATAGTTGATCGAAGATTGGGATTGGGAGGAAAGATATAACACAAGCACAACAAGCATTGTTAAGATGCTCAAGGTGCAAAGAAGGGCTTTTTTGTGTTCAAAAAGTGCACACTGAAACTCTGCCGGCCGAGCCCCCGATTGCTGCTTGTTGTGTTGCATTGCTGGTCTCACTGATAGGTGGCGGGAATTCTCTTTTTCCTATGGAAAAATCCGTACATTTTGTAGTTGCATAGTTCTCCACAACTTCTGTGTGCTGATCTTCAAGGAACAATTTCACTGTACATTGTTCAAGGCTGATTGCAGCTGTTTGCCAATACTTCTGTGTCTGATGAACCTCATTTAAAACTTCACACCAGAAAAAAAAAAAAAGATAACTCACATACATCACAGAAATGAAAACTCTGAGCTGTTCCCCTTGGCTCCACATTTTCTTTTGGATTGCAGTGGTTCAAAGGCTGAGATTCACTTTTCAAAATTTGTCTTTATCAAGCACACTGCTTCATGATGAGCACTCCATCCTGTTTAGGAAGGTTTTGATCCTCCTATACCTACGTTCTGCAATATTTTCCATCCATCAGGTAAGACTAAAAAGAATGAATAAATGTCTTCCAAAGTTCATGAAGAAATGCTTCTAAAAGAGTGAACTCCGCAAAGGTTCAGGTAATGTTCTACCCAAGACACAAAATAAGGGCTTGAGATTAATTTCTTTGATTTTTGCCTGAATACCACTATGAATATCAACCATTGTTGCAATAAGTTATATCCTTGATTATTGCAGAGGTATATGTCCCGTCCATCACTATCCAGGTATTTCTGTGAGTCCAGCAGCAAAGAAAACAGGAAAGAAACCTAAGAATGATTCCTTCACATCAACTCTACCATGTTCAATATGGTTATTTCTGATTACTTAACACATTTGATCAGTGTGTGAACCAACAAAAAAAGAATTCCACCATTATTTCTAATTTGACATAATTTCCCAGAAGATGAATGATTGCATTTTGAGATTTTGGAGATAAGTACAAATTCAACCTTCCTTCAAGAAGGAATAGCAAATTTAATTTTTACGACATATTTCTTCAAAATTGGATCATAATTTGACCGGAATTGTACCAACTCCAAAAAATTTTCTTTGCTTGCTGATGACGTGTTCTCTCTGTGATCATGGAAAGGAAGGGCTTGTTTGGCCAAAAACTAATCATAGCCCCCCCAAAAACCCCAACCCTGTAAAATGTCCATTTCCCCACACTGTCGACTTTTCACCCTGTGTCATCTGGATCTTTGTGTTTTTTCTCGTACAGGTGCTTTGAATGCATGAGCTTGCTTTTCTTCAGAACTTCCATTAACAATACATAGAGATGTTTGAAAATTGAGTTATTTTTTGCAAACGTCATTAATAAAAAAATTGAAAAAGGCAAAAATAGACAATAGGGGTTTTATTCCATCGTTTTTATAAATCTGACTTGTTAAAACCCATATTCTGCACCACTGCCAAAGGTGCGTTTTTGCAAAATGTTCAGTGGACCTCCAAGATCTGGCAATTGCCTGCAAAACAAAGTCACGATGTTTCCATATACCTAAACAGAGGTGTTGCAAATGTGCAACAGTAGTTGTAAAGATACAAGTTTTTTAAATACTGTCCAAGGGGCTGACAATCCAGTTATATGTAAATCATACTTCAAAGCTGACCTCACCCAAGAAAATCTAAAAACTTTTTTTTTTTACTGAGCACACAGGCCTAGCTGTTGCAAGATCTTGCAGAGCATGGCCTCAGGGAGAGCTCTTTGACCATTGAATATCCCAGAGAGAAAACACTTTTCTTCAAGTAGAGCTAAGTATTTGATTCTGATTCTGAACTTTTATTGGCATATTAAGCTAAGTATTTTGCAGGCTTACAACAGAGCCAGCTAGTGACCATCCCTCCCCCCCCCCAAAAAAAAACACCTTCTCAGGACCGGGGAGACAGAAGTCTTCAGTAAAAAACGGTGAGGTGCTCTATGACCCTTGGAAATCCTATAAATAGCTATTGCTAGGAAAAAGCAGTAACAAAGCAGTTTAAATGCTTAATTGCTCAAGGCGCAATCCTAACCTGGATTGGCCGGCACAGTTAGGCCAGCAAAGTTTGGCCGGCCCAAAAGACACCATAAAGTGTATTTGGACCACTCGCAGTCAGAGAGGCCAGCACACAGTCATGCGCCATCCTCCCTGACTCCAAGAGTGGTCCAAACGCGCTTTACGGTAACTTTGCTGGTCTAACTGTGCTGGCCTAACTCCAGGTTAGGACTGCACTCTCAGGGAGCAATCTTATACTGCGCTGGAATGGCGAGGCCGGCCGGCCAACGCCATATTCTAGCACAGTATAGGTGAGACTGGAGCCTCCCCACGGCAAGGGAGCATGCGCTCCCTTACTGTAGGGGAGGCTCCAGCCTCCCCTATGTGCTCCTCGGATCTGCGCCCGCTAAAGAGTGGGTGCAGATCCAAGGAGACCACACAACCCGAACTGGGGCTGCGTGGCCTCACGGACGGGCTTAGGAGGTGGCCATTTGGCCACCTCCTGAGCCCGCCCACGTCCCACCCAAGTCCCACCCCCACCTCCCTCCTTCCCTCCAATCCCCGTGCTGCCTCGGCATGGAGCCTCCCTCGCACCAATTGCAAGAGAGGTTTAGCACGGGCGCAACAGGGCTGGCACTGCCTGCAGCGCCAGTCCTGTTGCTTGAGCGTCAGCACAACCCCGCTGCACCGACGCTGCGCGGTCTATAGGAGTGCGCTGCCCGTCATTTAGCTATTCTCTTTACATAACAAAAGAGGTAATAAATAGCTTCTCACTGTGGCCAGAGATTCAAGGCAACCAATGAAAACTATGACGTTCTGCTTACAATATCTTCTCCAGAGTTATATGTGGCTATTAACCAGCACAACTACCGCAAAAATAAAGAGGAAGTTATGAAAAGTGAAAAATATGACTGAATGTGGTGAATTTGACTCTTGTTAAGTTGCGTTTACTCAACAATATGTGTAAGGGAAGGTCTGCACAAAGAAGTGGAATCCAAAGTGTAGCTTCTTATCATAAAAGCTGTGCCAAAGTTTCATTTTGAATTTCAGTGCTGGGGTGGGAGGAGGTGCCCTTTAAACAAATCCGGTACCTCAGTTTCCCTAAAACAGTTCTCTTTGCCCTCTTGCGGCATAAAATGGAGTGACCCTAACACTCTGAAACCAGAAAAAAAAGTTTCAGCCATCTACTTTCCACCGAAAAAAATTCAGAAAAATTGGCGATGACAAATTCTTGAGCTTCACACTTTGTGCCAACGTTGCTTTTTTGCAACTCTGGGAGGCTACCGCATTGATAGAATGTACATGTACTAGATAGGTGACATAGTGATAGCAGAAGCAGCTCTCTGGCATCCCAGTGCTTTTGTTACCCGTTCAAATCTGGAAGGGCAGAAGGGAAAGAGCTGCATTTGGTAAAACTTCCCCTGAATTTACGACACCAACATTGTTTTTGCTTCCCCTTGAACACCATTTTGTCGCGCGCCTCACTCAAAGGAGACCATAGTGAGGGTTTCGGCATTGGCCGCTGTCAGCCTCCTCCTCCTGTCGGTGACGACCAGGCTGTAGTTCAAGAACGATCTCTCGGAGGCAGCGTTGGAACAAGGCATCCAAATGGCTTTCAGCGCCGCGCAGGCGTAATCCCGGTGAGACAGCTTCAGCCCATTCAGAATACCCGGCACGTCCACCCCAACACCGTCGTCCCCTTTCAGCTGCTCCTTGATGGCATTCAGGAATATCGTATGGCCCTCCAGGAACTGCTGCGTCTGAACCTTGCTTATGAACGGCACATTCCTTTGAAGGGCAACCAACTCAGCTGCAGGCCTATTTTGGGGTGCATTCTGAGGATCAAACAGAGCCCCGATGGATTCAACGATGTCCTTGGCTGGGTCCTGGGACTTATAGTGTTCCAATTTCTCCAGCGCTAACTGCGCCGCTGCTCTTAGCTTTGCCTGGACAGAGTCGAGAGCTTTGGAGGGGAGCACCTGGCACTCCCGCACAATGGCCTCGTTGAAGACGCCGTCGCTAAGGAGCCTCAGTTTTATCTCGATGTTGCTCAGCTTCCCAGCCAGGACGTGGATGGTGGGATAGGAGGACCCTTCCAGGAACGTGATCAGATCTATCACAGGGAAACAAACTTCAGAGACGTAAGCCGCTTGGACCTTCACGGTCTGGATGGTTTCAGCGGAGGCCGCGTAAAAGAATTTCACACCGGCATTGCCCTCATCAAGGGACCAGAAGAACTCCAAAATGTCCTCAATGTGGTTGGAGAGGTACTGCACAGACTTGAACCAGGAGTTCCACCTGGTGCAGATGGGTGATGGGAACAAGGAGATCATGTCTGTATCCGCCGCTTGATACTTTTCGCTCAGAAACTGCACGTATTTATTTTTTATCTTCCGGGTGTTGAGGAAGGCGTTCTTCACCTTGACCACGACCGTGTTCAGCTCCTCCAGCTCATCCTCAAAGATGCTGCCGATGCTGTTGGCCTTATGCACCCAACACTGCACATGGTGGACGCCTTCGATCAAACCCTTCACCATCTCCACGCACTCCATCATGTACTTGGTCGAGTTCGTGATGATCCCGACGACCCGCTGCCGGTCAATGCTGTAGTTCTGCAGGGTCTCCAGGACCGCGTTGGCATAGTTGGCCGCGTTGGCCGCGTCCAGAACGACCGACGCAGCGAGATGCGTTTTTGTGTCTTGTGCAGAGGTGCAGCGGCGCATGAGAACATTGAAAACGCAGCCCCCATTTTTATCTATTGTCTCGTCACAGAAAAGGAAGATGTCGCTGTCCTTGAGTTCCGATTGTATCTCCTGCCTCTTCTTCTCTCCAACTGCAGGAATGTAATGCTGTCGGAGTCTGTTCGCAGACGGCAGATCTCCACTTCCCTGCACATATTTATTCATCCAAGCACGCATCGCTGGGTGATCCAGTTTCTCAACGGGAATGTTGGCCTTGACGAAGGCCTCCACAGTGTCCAGAATGAACTCATCCTTCGAGTCTTTGACTTTCTTCGTGTGCTGCAAGGTCTCCTCCAATATAGCCCGTCTTGACTCTGTGCCTCTCCCCAATTTACGGGTCACGTGTTTTTCGGACTGACAGTGCTTCTGCAGGGAATCCTTTCTTCGGTAGTCCAGGCGGTAGTTGCAGTACATGCAGAAGAGGATGCCGCCGGAGACGACAAATCCTTCGCTCTCGAACTCCACCGCTCTGCCTTCACAAGTCACTTGGTGCTTTGGCATTTTGGAAGGATGGTCCGCTCTGTTTGCTGAAGGTTGACTCAATGTTGATCCCTGCAATATAAAAGAAGAGGCTGGCAGGGTGCTTGGATACAAAATGCAACGTGCTTGCAGGCAGCTTCAATACAATAGTCTGTACAAGTGCATTGCAAAGGGTGTTGGAGGAAGCAAATGTGGGGACATGCAAAACAGCACAAATACTAAGGACAGGTGCTTCAACACAGAACTCATACAAGTGCATTGCAAAGGGTGTTGGAGGAAGGAAAGGAAAATAGCACAGAATAAAATATAAACAACTGCTTCAATAAAGAATCTATGCAAGTGCATTGAAAAGGGCGCAGTCCTAACCTGGTGTTGTGCTAGCGCAGAGTTCTTGCGCTGGACCAGTGCTGTTGCAAATGTGCCGTAAGGCGTGTCTGCGCCACGGATTCAGTCCCTGGACCGGCGGAAGCAGTACAGCCAGCGCACCAACACTGTAACACCCGCAAGTTGTGCTGGTCAAGCGCCAGCTTAGTTCTGCGGGCGCAGGGCCGCACAAGGTCGGCAGGGGATGCAATGGGGCAGCACCACAGGCAGAGAGAGTGATAGAGATGGGACACGGCCATTGGGCCATATCCAGTAGTGTAATCCGGCAACGAGCTGCCGGAACACTAGGCGGGACTTACCGCTTGATTGACAAGTTGTCTGTGACGCGTCACCACCTGCCCGCCCGCCGCGTGGGCTCTCTCTGGTTGGCGCGCCCCTCCACTGCTTGCCTAGGCACCCGGTGCGCCCCCCAGGCAAGTGGGCACCCCCTCCGAAGCCAGGGGTGCCCGCGCGGTTGGCGGGCGAGAAGGCGGCAACACGTCACAGACGGGCAGCCAATCAGGTGGTAAGTCCCGCCTAGTGTTCTGGCAGCTCGTTGCCGGATGACACCGCTGGCCATATTCCAACCCCCTGTCCCAGATTTGGGTCACTCCTGGCTGCGTAGACTTGCACCTGCTATTTTGCGAGTGCAGATCTGAGCAGCCCCATAGGGCTGACTGGGGCTTACCCCAAGGCAAGGGGGAAAACTCCCCTTGCTTGGCACTGAGCTGCTGCCGCCTCCTAATGTGGTTCGGACGCAGCGCAGGTGAGCCAGCCTGCTTATTCCAGCGCAGGTTAGGATTGCACCGAAAGGATGTTAAAAGAAAGCAAGGAGGCATGCAAAATAGCCACCAAAAAAAAAAAAGAACAAACCCCAAACCATACAAAGGATGATTACTCGACAGAATATAAAATGCACATCCGTTTGAGAAAGAAAACCTTTGCATGGTTCCACCTTACTAGAATCATTTTCAAAGGCAGAGCTTACCAGAACTGTTGGCTGGCTGACCAGGTCGCTCTTTGTCCTGCAGGTGAGGCCTTCCTCGCTCCTTGCTAGCTAGGTGCTCAGGTGCATTGGCCTCATTGGGTCGACTTGGCAGCCATCCCTATTGTATCCTTCTTAAAGGACTTCAGAGGCCTTGGAGAATTCTCTGCAATGAGTTTGGGAGAACAACACTTTGAGACGACAGGGCAGTTCTTTGATGGGTAAACATTTGCATTACCTTGTGTTATTCTTAAACATGGGTTTGTTTGGGGTTTTTTGAGTGAAATTTGCATTATACTGCATTATTTTGCATTTTCCATCTTCAAGCACATCTAGCTATACGTAATGTTAATGGCATTACGTAGTTTCAACCATTTCTTCAATCTCTTCTTCTTTTGCTTTTTTAAAATTTTTATTTGATGAGCACCACTGGCAACGCCCCTACAAATTTATTTTATGAATGGTTAATGATTATATGTATTAATTTTTTAATTATTAGCAGTCACCCTAGAAGACAAATCCAAAGTCAGTTTTGACCAACCCATGTGCTGCGCAGTGATGGCGAACCTTTTAGACTTGGCATGTCAAAACTTCAGAAAATGCTTAACACGACTCTGCTGGCATGACAATCCCCCTCCCAAACACAAGAGAAACAGTTCTTTATATTCACTTATTTAAACAAAAACTACAGTCGAATCATGTGTGGTGATATGTATGCTATAAAGAAACATCAAATAATTGCAAAAATGAGTAAAATAAATGCAATTTTTGTCAGATGTTGGTGAACACTGGTTGTTGTTGTTCAGTCACTAAGTCGTGTCCGACTCTGCACCACAGCAAGGCCTCCCTGTCCTCCACTAGCTTCCAGAGTTCGCCCAATTTTATGTTCATCGCATTGGTGACATTATCTCATCCTCTGCCGCCCCCTTCTCCTTTGGCCTTCCATCTTTCCCAGCATGAGGGTCTTTTCTAAAGAGTCCTCTCTTCTCAGGAGATGGCCAAAGTATTTGAGCTTCAGCTTCAGGATTTGTCCTTCCAGGGAGCAATCAGGCTTGACTTCCTGTAGGATTGACCGATTGGATCTCCTTGCAGTCCAGGGGACTCTCAAGAGTCTTCTCCAACACCATAATTCGAAAGCATCTATTCTTTGGTGCTCTACCTTTCTTATTGTCCAGCTCTCACATCCATACATTGCTACTGGGAAAACCATAGCTTTGACTATGCAAACCTTTGTTGGCAGGATATGAACACTGGTGTGTCATCCCAAACACTGTGGTGTGTCATCTTTGACACGTGTCATCAATTTGCTATCACTGAGCTAGAGGAACATTAGAGGAGGCAACAGTGAGAACAGGAAGTGGAGTCTAGCATTCTCACTATCTACTTCCTCTCCTGTCCACTTCCTGTTGCCTCATCATTCCTCTCTAAACACAAGAGTGTCAAACATAAGTCCCGGGGGCCGGAT
This sequence comes from Lerista edwardsae, assembly GCA_029204185.1. Lineage (NCBI taxonomy): Eukaryota > Metazoa > Chordata > Lepidosauria > Squamata > Scincidae > Lerista > Lerista edwardsae. Next base: position 2,145,223 of record JAJKFI010000004.1, read on the forward strand.
ACGGCCTATGGAATCTCTTCATTTGGTTCTTGGGCTCTCTGAACTGAACTGTGCTGAGGTGTCACTGCTGAAAGGGCAGTCCACACGATAATTGTACTCTCCCATATCTTCAAAATATGATCTTTGCATATATTCTATTTGCAGTGAATGAGTTCCTGGGGGCGGGGGGGGGAGTGCTTTTTTCTGGTCATGACCTGCTTAACGACATCACTTCCAGCCCTCAGCATCACTATGAAAAGCATCATAATATAAATGCTTTTCAGCCTCCTGTGTGAAATGTGAGTTTGACACCCCTGATCTAGCAGTTACAAGTCTAGCACTGCTTGCTTCTTTTTCCGAAGTGTTCCAGAGCAAAAGCGAGAAAAAGCTGCCTTTTGCAAACAAAGAGAGGTGTGTCATAAGCACAAAGGGGGGATTTGAGTAGGGTTTGCTACAATCCAAGGTTTGAGGTATCTGCAGTAGCAGCAGGAATATGTCCTTTATGGATACGGGGGGTGGGGGCATATAAAGAGCAAAAGGTAAACAGTGGGGGATCCTCCCTCCCCCTTCCCCACTCTATCAACTAACTTCTCTTCCACATGGCTCTTCAACTGCTTCCCAAGGAGCCTGCAGCAGTAAGGCCGGATGGGGGAGGTAGGATCCGGCTGCTGGGTTCTCTTTTATGTCTATATTTTACTGCAATGAAGGGAAGACTTCCGGCAAAGGATTTTCTAGCCGGCCAGTGCAGCATAAAACAGGCAACTGATGCAGGCAGCCCTTCTCCTTTTTTGCCGGCACTTTACAAAGCACCAATCAGGTGCTAGGATTTTTGTGCCAGCCTCTGGGACATAAAACAGGTATGCTACGCTGGCAGCCCTCCCCCCCCCCCCTTATGGCTGGCACCCGGAGCAGACCACCTGTACCCCCTTGCTACACCACTACCATTGTGCTTGTCTCTTTGAATGCGGAGGAGACCTGGTCTTCCGTGGGGGGGGGGAGCTGCAAGGTAGAGGCCAGGTCGTCCCATGACTTGGAGCAGCCAAGTATAGGGCGATGGGAGCAGCCCGCCGCAGGTGCCAGTGGCACTGGGTATGTCACTGGTGGGCAGGGCCGCGAGAGGATAATAGTAAGTGCTGGAACAAGGCCAATATGACCCCCTCACCTACACATGGACACATAAATCAATAATGTCATAATTGTACATTTATTAATTACATTCAAGCATACTTGCAAATATATTAAAAAGAGGACAGGCACTTCTGTAAAAGATAATAAAAACAATAATACACATTAGTATATAAACAATAATGAAACAATATACATAAGCAATGAATTTAGTTGCCTAAAAAATCCTAGCCTTTAAATCCTAGCCTTTTTCCTGGCAAAATTGCGAATCACATCATCAAAATCCATCGTTTTTGCAAGATCAGACTCAATACTGAGTCTTGCCAAATCTACCAGTCGCCTCTGTGACATAGTCGATTTTAGATAATTTTTTATCAGCTTTAGTTTGCTGAATGAGCGCTCTGCAGAGGCGACAGTGGCAGGAATTGTTAACAGAATACGGAGGCAGACACATATATTTGGAAAGAGTACTTCCAGCTTGTATCTTTTTAAGCAATTCAGTAGCTCCAATGGACTCAGTTGGCCCTCTCCAAAATTTGCTTGATGAACAGATGGCAAATGACTTATCTCCATTACAAGATCTTCACTGATATCAGCGGGATATTGATCTGCCAGTAATTTTGATTTTTCTTTCAGTTCATCTTGAGGAATTGATAGGTACTTCCAGAGGAAAGCTGAACTTCTCAGAAATGTTCACTGCAGCATTGAAACGAACAGTCAGTCCACCAATAACATTATCCAATATTACATAGAAGACAGACTTTCTGAAATATGCTTCCTCAGGGGATTCATCCATTTCATCTTGTTTTGACAAATCTGCTTCTTCTGTAGCACCTTCATCATGGAACCTCTTTCTTTTGCGTTTTGCTTCACCCCGAGTTCCAGAGTTTCACTTCTATGCACAAATTAGAAGCAACATGCTTAGCTTCGCTCCACATACTTTTCCAGCTGTTCCGAAGATGTGTCAGTTCTGAAATCAAGCTGTTTAAGTTGGACACTTCGACATCCAGCATTGCATTTCTAGACTGAATAACCTTGTTACAGGTATCAACTGGAACTAATACTCTGTACCATACAACAGACATTATCACACAAATGAAGGATGTGACATAAGACAAAGCTCCATTAATCTCTGTTCTTGTTTTGGCAGTTAGGTTCAACTCCAAGAGGTTTTCTAATGCTAATTTGATGCCTGGGAGGTGGTCTACGAAGGGCTTTATACTTTCAACACGGTCTGACCATCATGCGTTAGACATGCCGTGAAGATAACAGCCAATACACTTCTGCAAGATTTCCCATAGCTGTGGACTAGAACTAAACAAGTTGTAAACAGTTTGTACAGCTCCAAAGTACGTTATGGCTTCGGGAATGCATTCTGCGGCATCATTTCCACACAAATTAAGTGTGTGGCATCCACATGGTGAAAATAAAGCTGTTTCACATTGCTCAAGTATTCTTGCTTGTGCACCTTTATATTTTCCTGCCATGTTGGCTGCATTGTCATAGCCCTGTGCACGACAATCTGACAGTGGTATACCGTGCTCTTTCAATGTTTCTACTATCATCTGTGCTATGTCATATCCTGTTTTATGGCTTGTGTCAACAAACTGTAAAAATCTTTCTACAATTTCATACTGGTCTTCATATGGTATTACATAACGCAAAAGAAATGCTGTTTGTTCAACATGGGATGAATCTGGCGTGGAATCAACAATTATAGCAAAGTACTTTGCAGTTTTCCTGTCCTCCAACATGTGTTGCTTTACAAGTGAGGAACATTCAGCAATTAACTTGGGAATCGGCACTGAGATACTGTACTTGAAGTCGTTCTCCCTTTTCTTGTGACGCTTTAACTTGCAACGCATGTTCTTTTAGAATTGGATCCCAATGAGACAACAACTCTATGACTCCCAGAAAATTTCCATTGTCTTTTTCACCAATGCGCTGGGAACTGCCACGCAAAGCAAGCCCCCGTTCACCAAGGAATAGTACAACATCAATGATTAGTTTCATAATGTTGTACCACTTGACAGATTCTGTTTCAATAGATGCCTCCAATAGACTGTCAATGCCTTTGCCAGATGACAGGCGTCTTTCTAGTTCTCGCCAAGCCAGATAGCACTGCCTATGACTATTGCTTCTCTCATGTTCTGGGATGCGAATATATGATTTTTGCTACTTTTTAGCTGCTGACCATCCTTTTGTTGATGCAAGCATAGACTTAGATGCTGAGCTAATGCTGCAACAAACCTTGTTCCAAAATAATCGACAAAGAAGGCAAAATAACGCTTGTTTAACTTCACTCCAGACAAGCCAATCTTGGTCATGTTTTTCACCATTTAAACTTCGAAATGTTAGGAAATTTTCAGGAAAAACCTGGTTATCTATATCTTTGGGAAATGTTTTAGGAAAGCCAGTATGACCTTTAATAACATAGTTTTCTATATCCAATTGAGAACTGTTATAAGTAGCCCAATATCAATTCCAGTATTTGACCTACTCTTCACTTCACTATGTCTGCCATGCCCAGATTCTGTAGACAGTAAAGTACTCTCATCACTAACATTCAATTGTTTCTCTAAATCTTTAAATTGAGAATTTACTTGATCTGATGTTTCTTGAAAATCCGAACTGGCCTCATGAGATTCTGACCTTTGTTTCAGTTCTGCACTTGTCTCACATTCTTCTGAATTCAAAGTTTCATTTTTGGTTAGTTTCGCTTGTTTTGCATTTAACGCCAAACTGAAAAAGCGTTTGTCGCCCCTTTTTATTAATCTCATCCCGTTTCTGTTTTTCCTTGCGCTTTTGAGCTCCAGATTTTTGATATGACATTTCCTAACCATTCATAAACTGAAATGAAATGTAAAATATATTCATAAGCGCAATGAAACTAAACTTGCAAACTTAAATAAACAAGTAATGACATTAAAATTCAACAAATTACATAAATAACTGTTCACTGAGTGCTCAGATTAATAAAGGGAATGTCAAACAAGGCTGCTAGGCGGTTTTGCTATACATACAAAGTATAGTGTATGAAATATATATCCAATATTGTTTTTCTTTTTAAAAATTTGGTTTTGTAAAAATTTTTCCCCTTCATGGGGCCCCCTTTGAGCTCCATGGCCCCCAGAACAATGTGCCGGCTGCACCCCCCTCTCCTCAGGCCTGCTGGTGGGGGTGACCCCCTGATCAATGGAGTCAGCCCCGCGATACAACGCCTGCGCCCCGCACTGGCTGCGAGCTGGGAGCCCCCTGTGAGGAAAGGGTTGGGCTTGCCTGGCCTTTCTTTGCCCACCCACTGCCCATCAAGGGCCCGAAGGGGGGGCGCACTCACGGCAGCTCTGCAGGACAGTCCCCAGAGCCGGTTGGGCTGCTGGCTTGCCCGCTGCTGCTGCTGCTGCTGCTGCTGCTGGCGCGGCCGCTCCGGTCACCTCCCCGCCGCGTGCCGCCGCTCCTGCCTCCTCCTTGCTTCGGGGGCTTGGCAGCCGCGAAGGAGGGGAGATGGGCCCCCTTGAACGGCTCCCGCTCGGCGCCTTCCTCCTTCCCGACGGGGGAAATGGCCGCTTGCACGTCCCACAAGGAGGAGTCTCTGCTCGTCTCCGCCCCGGCGAGGGCAGGGGAGAGAGGGGCCCTGCCGATGGCTCCAGCAACCAACGTGGTGTTTTTTTTTGGGGGGGGGAATAGCCGTCCCCGTCTGCTGGCGCTTTCCCGGAGCAAGTGGCTCGCCGTCTGCACTCTTTCCAAGGCAAGAGCGCGCCGTGTCGTCTAGGCTGCGATTGAAGCAAGAAAAACAGAGCCGGCGAAGCCTCCAGACCTTGTTGCCCTCCACGAGGAAAGATCAATCTGGGGCGCCCCTTCCCCGCACACACCCTCCCAAGCAAGTCTGATCCTCTGGATATAAAACCACGAAAATGATCTCTGCAGCTTGCAGGTGGCCTACGGAAAGGACGATTCCGGTTGTGGCATCGCAAAGAAGGACCTGCTCGAGCAAAACCGGGGAGAGAATAAAGCAAAGAGAGTAAAAGAAGCTGAAATATTCTGATGGGAAAGTTATCAGGAAGGGAAAACCCAAAAAAGCCTTGTATGGTGGTATGTTCTGCCTGGGTAGTGAACGTGCAGCTGCTGTAGAAATGTTGCGCCCTGCCGTTTTGCAAGGAAGAGGTGCGACTTGTTTGACGGCTTGGCAGCTTCCGATCGCGGCGTCTTAAAGCAGTACAAGTGCCTAAAGTCTCACCCGGTTGTATTTAACTTGCCCCTGTTTCCTGGGCGAGCAGCCGTCCCACCACCCCGGTGGCGACCGGGCTGCGGGCGGCGATGCCTGCTCAGGGCTGTTCCCAAGCAGGGAGAGGGAGGAGCGACTCGAGGGTCGTTCCCCTCCCCACAGCTGGGACTACAACTCCCAGCTTTCCCGCCCACCCGGACCTGTAGAGATGGCTGCCGTGGGATGCCCGAGTAAAGAGGAGGCGGAGGCATGGAGCGGCCGGAGGCGCCCAATTTAGGTCAGGCCGGTAAGTGCGTGCACTGGGCTGGGTGGCTGGTGGAGGCGCGCGGCTTGCAAGGATGCCCGTCCTGGGGAGTCGGAAGGTTCCGCACGCCCGTGCGGGGAGAATCCGCCCGCTCCCGGTGCGAGCCACTCCTGCATTCAAGTAGACAATAGCGATGAGGTCAGATGCTTCAGCTGGAACTACGCTGTGGGCCAGGCGTGTGACCGACTAGCCAGGCACCTCGAGGAAGAGGGTAGCACTGGGGAGCACGGCACGCCGATGTATGAACCATGCATCGATTCAGAAAGCCCGATCCAGGTTTATTGCTAAGAGACCATAGGTGGTTGTGTGGGTACCCACACTGACATTTCTTTTTCCAAATGCGATCTGGCTGTTTCTGCTGCAGCCTGGTTACTTATTTTTATTTTTGCCAAGAGAGATGTGCTGGCCCATTAATAAGTCCCATTCCTTCCCTGGGGGACATTAACATACAATGATGTCTTTAATAGAGAATGTTGCATATACGCAACAATGGGCAGGAATGGGTAGGGCGGGAGTGATTAAAAAAGAGGTACTGCCAAAGAATTCCCCCCCCATTCCATAACCCTGCAAATGGAAGGCCACAGCCCTCTTCTGTTGGCTTGCCCCCACTGCTTCCCCGCTTGGACACTGAGATTGCAAAGGGGCAAGTCCTGCAGAATGGTGTAAAGGCCGGACTGGAAATGGGCATTCATAAAATAAAAGGGAAGCAAAGGATGTGTTCAGAAATGCTTGAGAACTACATTTTAGACCCTTCTCTTATATCAACCCTTTCCCAGCCAAAACGTATACAAAACAGAATGGAACAAGGCTGAACAGGCATTTTCTACCTTGGCAAAGTGGCATTTATTAGAGACACATGAGAACAACACCGTATTTTGGAAATGGCACCCATGCAGAATTAAAATTGTGTGAACTCCCCAGCCAAAACCTGTTTTTGACAAGCATCACCTTGAAACGGCTGATTTTCAGGCACCAAACAATACACAGGCACCAGACTCGTATACAGCATTAGGTTGGAGGGATAAAATGAGACTCTGATATGACCCCCAAATCAGGGACAGCGGGACACGGAACAGCGCCTGATGCTATTCCTAGTCCGCTACCTTTGCTGTTCAATAAAAGGCCTGAACCCCTTGCACGCCTGTTCCTTGCACATGACCACAAAGGACTTCTGGGTTTCATGGCAGCACACAAGGAGCATGGTGAGGAAGGAAGTACAGCAAATGACTCCTTGCTCAAGAGAGCAGGAAGCAGATTGGTGTGGCTTGCATTAGTGGCAGAATGGAGAGGGATGACAGTGGCAGACTCCAGGTAAGGTGCGCCCTGAATCTGCTGGCCTCTCGCAATCTGTCACCTGTGCAACCCGCCGCATCAAGTAGCTGCATAGATGGGCCAGCAATGCTCCAAATTCCATATTCCCAAACCTGGTCTGGATCATGAGCAGCTTTCAGGAAAAAAGGGCAAGATCACCAGCTTCTGAAATAGAGCAACCAAAGTCACTTGGCCCATTAGTATAAGTGGGACTGATAAAGCAGGTCATGGGTGCTTTAAATTTCAGTGGGTACCCCCCACCCATTGAAGGCTACAAACAGGTTTCTGCGAAAAGGGTGGGTGGAATTTCCATTTCCAATCCAAGTGACGCCTATTCATAGGGAGGACCCATTGGATTAACTGGCATGATAGAATTAACCACAAAAAGCCCTCTAATTCCCCTTCTGGTACCTGTTCCTGGCTGCAAACCATTTTCCAAGGACCAGAGCTAAAACACCAATTCCAAGCTAGAGAGAACTTCCAAAATTCTAAGTCCTGCTAGACTAACTGGGAATGATATAGGAAGCTACAAAACGTGGCCAGATTTTAGGATGCAGTTTCCAAAATCATGATGATAGTATAAAATTACATAGAATAATTGTATCGAACTGATATACTATATGAGGATTCAGTCCTAGCTACACTTTCCTGAGAGTAAGCTCCATGGAAGACAATGGGGCTGTCTTCTGAGTAAACAAGCATAGGATTGTGCTCCACCAAAAAGTCCCCAAATTTTGATTTTGTTTTCTGCAAAGGAGGTGCCAGAAAAGCCTCTTCCTAGGCAGGTGGACCAGCCAAAATCACTGGTCTCATTGCAGTACTTGGGAGCGATGGAATGAGCCACAAAGCCGCTTAGGAAATTATTCCTGTGCCTGTTCCAGCCAAGAAACAGTTTTGCTGTTATTACCGCTATATAATCAAAGTGCAAGGTGAGAATCCCATGCTCCACTGGTTTTCACTGGTAGGTAGAGGTGTGATTTTTCAGTGATAAAATGAAAACACATTGCGCCACTTTCTGCATTTCTCATTTTTGTAAAAACAATCCTGAAATCTGCAAAAAAAAAATGCTTGCATTTTCTAACACCTCTACATATAGATTACAGTAGATTGGCTGGTTGGGCTGGACTGGAGCACATGGGCAGCGGTGTTATGCTGCCGGAACGCTGGGCGGGACATCCAGGTTATCGACAGCCCGCCCATCGCGTTCCGCAGCGTTCCGCCGTTTGCATAACGCACGCAAGTGGCGTAATCGGTTACGCAAACAGCGTAACGCTCCGAAACGTGACGGGCGGGCTGTCGATCACCCGGATGTCCCGCCCAGCGTTCCGGCAGCATAACACCGCTATACATGGGTAATGACTGTGGCTGTACCTGCTGACAATTTCACCCGTCCTATATCACCTGTATATCATGTGTCCTACCTAATACACTTCCGTACATTTTATAATGTATAAAAATTTGCCCTTGGAATAGAAATGTTTAACATCGCTTTCTGCACTTCTCATTTTTTGTCAAAATAAAAACAAAACCAGAATCTGAAAAAATAAAAACATTTCTACTAGTAGATCACCCAGCTATAACTTCAGTTCCTTTCAGTATAGAGACAGGAGTGGCCTAACCATGAGATCAATCCAGATGCTCTCTACAGCCAGTGGGCTGTGGGTGACAGTTAAAATTGAAATAGAGTTAAAATTAGGGTTACTGGATACAAATTGGGACAGAGTGCCTATATCTTTAATCATTGTATAGAAGAGGGAATTTGGGCAGGTGCAGCTTTTGAAACCTTTCCATGATGAGCTGCACCTGCCAAATTCCTTCTTCTATACAATGGTTATAGGGACGTGGTGGCGCAGTGAGTTAATCCGCTGTTGCTGGGCTTTCCGACCGCAAGGTTGGGAGTTCAAGACTGCGTGATGGAGTGAGCTCCCGTTGCTTGTCCCAGCTACTGCCAACCTAGCAGTTCAAAAGCGCCTAAATGCAAGGAGATAAATAGGGACCACTTTGGTGGGAAGGGAACGGCATTCCGTGTGCTATGGCGTAGAGTAATGCCGGCCGCATGACCACGGAAACTTGTCCTCGGACAAAACGTTGGCTCTACAGGCTTTGAAATGGAGATGAGCACCGCCCCCTGCAGTCGGTCACGACTAGACCATTCAGTCGTGGGGAAACCTTTACCTTTATACAATGGTTAAAGGTATAGGCACTCTGTCCCTCCCAGTTTGTATCTGGTAACTCTACTTAAAATGGAAAATTTGACTGTACAGTATTGTGATGTTATTGTGCCCTACTTCCCCAGGTAGTGAAAACTTTTGGGGTACAAGGCTATCTGGAGTTCCTTTGCAGCAGCGGTCTCCAAACTGGAGACCACTGCCGTGGGGAAAATCTTCCCCGGTGCAAACGGCACTTCGCATTCCGCTGGGGAAGACGCGAAAGACCCCAACGACAGCTCCCAGGTGTCTTCACGGCCAGCCGCCACAGTGTGGAATGCCTGGCATGCAGCTTGCTGGAGCAGCAGCCCCCCGGAAGCAGCCGGCCACTGGGGACTGTAGTGGGGGCCTTTTCAGCTTCCCCGGCGGAACACAAACTGCTGTTAATGCCGGGAAGGATCAAGGAGCAGTCGCGGACGTACCATTTTGTCCGGGGGGGGGGGCAGTAAAAGCCCAGGGCATGGCGTTCCTGGGGCAGGAGGAGGGCGGCGACAAGGCTCTCTTGGCCTTGCCCAGAGCCAAGCAGTTTCAGCCTGCCCACCTCTGCCATCGTATGGCTCTGAAATGGAGCTTGGCGCATTTCAGGTGGGGTGGTGCATGTGGGTGGGGAAACAGTGGAGGGGCTTCCAGTTGCCGCCGTATGATCCCCCGTGTCCAGCCCCAGGAATCAGAGCGTGGAAAGCCGATCATTGCCGTCCGCATCCAAATCTCCGTTGGGTTCTCTTTGGCACAACCAGCCTGCCAACTCAAGAAGCTCTGCATTGTCTGCATGAGCATGTGATGCAAAAAGGGACAATCTCCGAGTCTGGCATACAGCATCGACTGCAGCTCTAGTTATGGTATGGTGGGCTCTCCTTATACATGGGCTTGGCATTGTGGTGGTGGTGAGTATCCGAGCCCACGGCTGGAGTGCCTCAGTGGAGCTCCCAGACACAGCTAGAGGACACTTCTGGTTCACACCAGCCACTTCCAGTTGCATGCCACACGCTGCCTCCAGAGGGTGGCATTGGGTAACGCTTAGAATTGCCTGCGATTTGGGTTGCCCTTTCTAGCTCAGCAGTGGGCACTTTGGCCCTTTCTTTCTGGAAGACAGTTTAAAGTCTGGAAGGGTACTAGGGTATGAAATTTAGGGAGTCCAGTGGTTTCCCAATTAATCCAACAGATGTGTGATTCTCTCTCTCTCTCTCTCTCTCTCTCTCTCTCTCTCTCTCTCTCTCTCCCTCTCTCACTCACTCACTCACTCATTGCACGCCAGAATGGATACTGGAACGTGGAGCTGGGGGAGTTTTATATCAGTCCTGATCAGTCCAGTGGCAGTGGGTATTCTGGCCCCTTGTTCCAAAAAAACCCATTTACAGCCAGTGGTGGGATCTAATAGATCCAAGAACCGGAACGGTGACCGGGACTCGCCTTTGACTGGCACGTGTTGGGACCGTTCAAAGCGGCCCAGCCACGCCACGCAGCCCGTCCCTTTGGTTTTGCCACCATTCCTTTGGTTCCGCCGCCTTCTGCGCCGCGTCCATCATGGAGCCGGCGACAAATGGCGGCGAGTGGGTGGAGCCAGCACTGATTAGGTTCATGAACGGCTGTTCTGGCACGTTCCTGCTGGATGACATCACTGTTTACAGCCCAGAAAAGGGTGCCACCCCCTGGGGTTTGGGGCTGGGGTGTGTGTCTTGCTTCCTCAGTCCCAATCATGGCTTCGGTTCCTCTGCCTGTGTTGACAATTGGCAATCCTGACCCTTTTTTCCCCCACCACAAAACTGTTACAGTACTTTGCACAGTTTGGGCTGTGGAATGTGGATTCATTCTGGGGTCTCACTTGGGCTCAGCCCTATCCAACCTTCCAGCACTGACCCAGCCGTGACAAAGGGGTGTGCGCTGGATTCTGCAGTGGAGGGTCAGTCACGGAGGCCCCCTCAAGGTAAGGGAACACCTGTTCTCCTACTTCGGGGCTGCACTGTGGCTTCATCGGTGCTGGAACGTTGGTTAGGATTGGGCCCTTACTCACACCCAGCTGGTGTGTTGCTGAATGCAAGCCTTGTTTGTTGCCCGGAGACCAGTTATTCACAGCTGTTGTCTGTTCCAGGTTTTGGCTGAGAAGGGGTTAATGCACTTCCAATTTTACAATTTTACATTGTTTCTCCTGTGTCTGTGGTAGGGGCCTCTGTGTTTTCTGCATGGCCCTGAGTTAGAAAGTGGCTGTTCTCACCCTGTTTGGGATGAAGTTTGGCTGGGGAAGAGTTAATAGAAGCATTCTATTGTAATGATTTCAGGCCTGATACTGTTTTCAAGTGTTTCTGACACATCCTGCTGGGTGTTGTTGTTTTTATTATAATTTATTAACTGCAAGTTCTGTCCCTGCTTTTACACTGCTTCCACCCCCAATCCTCCTGCTCAGGGGTGTGAAACAATTCGAACAGCTGAGGTGATGAAGCTGCCAAGTGATGATGTGTGGTTGTGTGGGTACCCGGGAGTGTCACAGACAACGGGTGTGACTGACCTTTTGCTGCCTCCACAGCGCACATTTCCCAAAAAAATTCCAGTTCTTTGAGCTGTCGAAATCCCGCTCCCTCATCACGCACAAATGGTCCAGCCTATGTGGTTGCTGGCCTTTCAATGGTATGGCTTTGATCAGTGGCATAGCTAGAGGGGGGTCACAGCACAAGGCTTTTGCATGGCGCTTCAATAGACTGTGCAAATGGCCCCTCCCCCTTTGGAGCCATTCCGGGCAGCTAGAGCAAAACAGAGGAGGCTCTTGCCGCCCGGAACGGCTTTGAAGGGGAGGGGGCTGCTTTCATGGCGCATTGAGGTGTCCACAAGACTTAGTGCTGCGTTACTGGCTTAGATCTGTCTAATGTTTGTAATTGATAGTATTTCTTGTGTCCTTGTATTGTTCTTGTAAATTGTCCGAGCTCCGGAAAAACACTACTAAGGCCACAATCCTATGCACGCTTACTGGGAGTAAGCCCTATTGAACTCAGTGGGACTTACGTTTGAGGAGACTTACATAGGATTGTGCTGTAAATGTTCTAGCAAGTAAATAGAACCTAAACAGCAGTGCTCTGGGATGAACCCGAAGGGAAGTGGCTCCTAGGTAGTGGCTGTACCGTGTGAGGGTGCCTCATCTTCCAGTCTCCTCCCTGTTTCCGATTCAGCTATCATTGCCACGCTCAAAGATCTCGCAGTCAGGGTCCATCCATGTGGACAGAAAGTGTCTCTTAACATAAGAACATAAGAATAGCCCCGCTGAATCAGACCAAGGGCCCATCAAGGATCTAGTCCAGCTTCCTGTATCTCACAGTGGCCCACCAGATGCCTCAGGGAGCAACCAAGACAACAGGCTGCCTGCATCTCATTGCCACTCCTCTGCATCTGGCATTCTGAGGTAGCCTATTACCCTTGCACCACCCCTAAGGAAGACACCAGACTGAGGTTGGGGTTTAACTTTATTAAGCAGAAGTGTAAATCAAGAAACCTACTGAACACCCGTCCCTCCCTCCCCAGTGTGGGGTAGGCAAAAAAAACCTACCATCCATGGCCAATTCTGATGACAGAAAAAAATCCCTACCCAGCCCTCATGATGAGCGATCAGCTAATCTCAGACTGGACATGCCCATCATGGCTTGTAACCTGGGATGGAGTTTTCCTCCATAAATCTGTCCAATCCCCTTTTAAAGGCATCCAGGCCAGACACCATCCCCACACCTCGTGGCAAGGACTTCCATATGAGAAATTGGCAAGATGGGCTTCTACATCAGTTCGCTCTCCAAAGCACCCTACGGCAACCGGGCCCCGCTAGAGCCCTCCCACCCGCCAGCCAAGCGGTATCAGGCAGCTCCCAGCTACAACTACAGGTGGACGGAGCTGCACTACGAGGCCAGCCGCGGCAACGTGGAGAAACTGAAGCAGCTCCTGGTCACCTCGGGTGCGTACGTTGGTGTGGATGTGTGTCTTGGGTGGACTGTACTGTGTACCTGGCTTTGGGACTGTCCTTGCAAAAAAACCACGGCATCTTCACACGTCATCATCCCTGGTGGGGTGCCCTGATTCAGACTGAGATGGGGATAAGGGCAAAGCTCTCTCAGGTCATTGTCCCAGTCTGGGGACACACACACACACACACACACACACACACACACACACACACATGCCCATGACTCCTATTTAGGAGGACACACATGCTTGCATAAGGTCAGGGTGACCAGATACAATGCAGGGCAGAAAGGAGAGGGTAAAGATCTTCCATGTTGAGCTGCACTTGCTCAAATTCCCTCTGCTATACAATGGTTAAAGATACAGGCCCTCTGTCCTCCATTGTATCTGGTCAACCTGCAAAAGGTATCGTTCAACCCTCCAGGATCCTGCTTGTGGGTCATACCAATGCTATGACCTTACCCTGCTCCCTGCTAGTATGACCTTACTAGCTCAACTCTTGCAGCTCGTCCCAGGAAATCCCTGGGAACCGGGATTCTGGGAACTGCAGTTTGGTCAGTGAACATGTTGAGAACACTACTGGAGATCTTCACTACTCACCTATAGTTCCCAGGGTTCCATAGGGAAGGAGTATCACTTCCGATCCCAACTTAAGATGATGGTACTGACCTTTAAGGCCCTTCATGACTTAGGCCCAGCCTACCTAAAGGACCGCCTTCTCTCGTACATACCTTTCCGCCCTCTTAGATCATCTAAAGAGGCTCTCCTTCAAGTGCCCCCTCTGTCCCAAGTTAAAAGGATGGCAGCTCGGGGAGGAGCCTTCTCTGTAATGGCTCCACAAATATGGAATGCCCTCCCCGAAGAATTAAGAACTACACACTCCCTCATGGCTTTTTGGAGAGGGCTCAGATCCTACCTATGGGCAGCGCCATCTTGTTTGGCACTAGCACCAAATCCTATTAAGGCATTAGCACTGATGTGGGGGCGCCTAGCAGCACCCCCGCGTCGGCACTAAGGCAACAGGACCGGCGCTGTTGGCAGCGCCGGTCCTGTTGTGCCCATGCAGCACCTCCCTAGTGTCGGCTGAAGCCCGCTGGCACAAAGGAGGCTCTGTCCCATATTGGGACAGGGATTGGTGGGAGGGAGGGAGGCGGGGGGTGGGATGTGGGCAGCGGTGTTATGCAGCTGGAACGCTGGGCGGGACATCTGGGTGATCGACAGCCCGCCCGTCACGTTCCGGAGCGTTACGCCATTTGCGTAACCAATTACGCCGCTTGCGTACATTACGCAAACGGCATAACGCTCCGGAACGCGACAGGCGGGCTGTCGATCACCCGGATGTCCCACCCAGCGTTCCGGCTGCATAACACCGCTGGACGTGGGCGGGCTTGGGAGGTGGCCATATGACCATCTCCTAATCCCGGCCGTGAGGCCCTGATTCGGGCCACGTGGTCTCCTCAGATCTGCACCCGCTTTTTAGTGGGCGCAGATCCGAGGAGCACATAGGGGAGGCTGGAACCTCCCCTATGGTAAGGGAGCAAACGCTCCCTTGTTGGGGGGGGGGTCCAGCCTCTCCTATGCAGCATTGGATATGGTGCTGCTGAGTCAGCCTCACCATTCCAGCACTGCGTAGATTGCACCCTTAGTCTGGCCTTTGGATGACCGTGTGACTGTCTGCCCTCTGCCCCTCTGGTATATTGTCATAGTCTGTTTCATTCCCCTTGTCAATTGGGTGGGTCAATTTCCCACCCTCCAATACATCCTGATATTGAGATTAGGTCTAGCCTTCATTCCTGTTCTCTCTCGGTGTTCCCATTAATGTTTAATTTGTTGTTGTTTTAATATGTTTTACTTATTATGTTTTACTTATTGTGGTTACATAATGTTTTGTTTGTTCTCTGTAAGCCGCTTTGGGCATCTGCTTCGGCATAGCAAAAGCAGGGTATAAATCCTTCAAATAAAATAAATAAATCTGTAGCGTAGAAATGTTCCCAGACTTGTGGGTGCGTCTAGTTCATAATGAACAGTTGTTTCTGCGCTACTCATTGTCCCCTGGTTTTAGGCAAGGAGCTGGTGGACAGAAAGGATTATTACGGCAAGACTCCGCTCTACTGGGCCGCCTACAAGGGGCAGAGACGCTCAGTGGAGCTCCTGCTGCAACATGGCGCCAACGTCAACCTGTGCTGTAAACATGGCGGGACGCCGCTTCATGCCGCCATCGGCCTCTTCCCGGACTGCACTTTGCTGTTGATCCAGGTAATGCTCCTCCATCTTCTAACCCCCTTATTCTGTTCCTAGTGGTGTTAACCTCCTGCCTTACAGACGTTTTCTGTTTTCCTTGGAGACACCAAGCATCATTTGCTGGGTTTGGCAACTTATCAGAAGGGCTGCCGGGAACACCTGGGGCCTGTCGTTCGCAGCACTGATGAATTGTTCTCCTCTACAGTATGGTGCAGATGTGAACCTGCAGGACAACTGGGGAGTGACTCCCATGTACCTGGCTGCATGCAGTGGTCAGACGGAGTGTATCCGGTTGTTGGTGCAAGCAGGTGCCTGCATCTCCTACAGAAACAAGGTAAGCGTAGGGGTGGCTGGCCATTCCTGGGTACACATTCCTTTGTGGGCCTGTTTGTCTGGAGCCATAGTTGTGAGCAGTAGACCTGGCTCCCAGGTCAAAGATGATTTTGCAGCCCCCCGAAGAACACACACACACACACCATCCGGTTGCTGGAAAATGTAAACAAGGAATTCTGGTTTTCATGAAAACTGGAAGTCTGTGTTTAAAGGCTCTGGGAGCTGAGCGGTAGTGTTTAGGGGCTCCGGGAGTGACTCCTCCCTGCCCCAGCAGTGTGGTGTCTGGGGAAATTGCCCCTGCCCCCCCTTAGGGCGCAATCCTACCCAGCGCCAGAATGGCAAGGCCGGCCAGCTGGCACCATGTCCATGGTTGGAGAAGCTGGAGCTTCTCCACGGCAAGGGAACATTTGTTCCCTTACCATAGGAGAGGCTCCAGCTTCCCCTATGCGCTCCTTGGATCTGTGCCCGCTAAAGAGTGGACGCAGATCCGAGGAGACCATGCGCCCTGAATCAGGGCCGCGTGGACTCTCCAATGGGCCTAGGATTTGGCCTTATGGCCAAATCCAAGGCCTGCCCTCATCCCGCCCACATTCCACCCTCCTCCCGCCAATCCCCAGGGCGCGCTGTCATGGCTCCTCCCTTGCGCCGGCCGGCTTCAGCCAACACAAGGGAGGCACTGCGCGGGTGCTACAGGGCCAGTGCTGCCAACAGCGCCAGCCATGGGCCCTGTGACCTTAGCGCTAACGCGGGGCAGCCGATCGGCACCGGCGCTAAGTGCGCAGCACCGGCTCAACCCCGTTGTGCTGGCGCTGCGCACGCTGTAAGATTGTGCTGTTAGTAACACCACTGGTTGTGAACTTCTTAGACTTTTACCAGTCTAACAGCCCAATCCTGGGCTGCCCTTAGCATCGACGCAACAGCATTACGTCGACGCTGATGCACTGAGACCAGCGCTGCAGGCAGGGCTCGGTGAGCCTGCGACGCACCACCCTTGCACCAGCCGAAGCCGGCTGGCGCAGGGGCGGCACCATGCCAGCGCGAAGGAGGGAGTGGGCGGGGGAGGGCGTTTCTGGGTGGGCTGTGGGCAGGCTGGCAGGGAGGCCCATCTGGGAGGGGGGTGGGCAGTTTAGCAGGCGCAGATCCGAGGCGTCCATAGAGTAGGCTAGCACCTCCCCTCCGGCAAGGGCACAAATGTGCTGTTGCACCGGGGAAGCGCCAGCCTCCCACAAGCAGCGCTGGATGCAGCGCAGACCCGCCAGCCTGCCTGATCCAGTGCTGCTTAGGATTGCACCCAGAGGCGTCATCCAGGCGGAATGGCCCAGTACTCCGTTCCGTGGAGGGTCCAGGCCGCGCCGCCTCTCCGGAGGATGGGCAAGCTGCTGCTGGGCCCGCCCTCCCTCCATTGCGTCCAGAATCGCTCTGAAATGGAGCGATTCCGGCGCAGTGAGGCTTGGGGATGCATGGCAGCCCTCCGCCATAGGGGCGGAGGGCTGTCAATCATCCGAGCGTTCCAGTATTTCGTGCGCTCGGATGACGTCACTGATTGCACCCTAAGTAGAGACCAGTAAAGACTTCTTAGACCGGAATCACCAGTCACTGGGACACCACCAAATTGAACAATACAAGTCTAATGAGAATTTGTAAGCAAATGTTCATTCCCACAGGGACTCCCATTTTGAAGTGAAGATTTGAGGGCGGTCCCTGTTCTTGGATTTTGTCTGATTTTGGATGTGCTGATCAACCGTCCTATTTCTGAAAACACCTTCAAATGCTTCTGTTGCAATTTTGCCCAGGACAAACGTGTATTTTTTCCAAGACAAAATAGTCTTTCCTTATACTAAAGAGTGTTCCTTTTGGTTTATTAAATTCTGAGATCAGCATTCTTCAGTATCTCAGAACAGTACAGAACAATCAACTCATTTTTTTAGGGCGCCGGCCTCCCTGACTCTGAGAGTGTTGCCGACGCTTTTGTTTGCCACATTCCTGGCCATTTGTGCTGACATAGGTTAGGATTGCACCTTTATTTTATCAGGTTAGGATTGCACCCTTATCAGTGGCGTCTCTACAGGGAGGGCAGAGCTCTACGTTTTGCAAGAAGCCTTACCTGCAGTGGAAATCACTCCTTTCCTGCACCATTTTAGCCAATCCTCACAAGGAAAAGCAACATCTTGGCGTTGCTTACTGGCTACAGCAGCAAGGGAGAGGAAGGATTTACATGACAGGGTAAGGCTCCTTGCAACACTTAGAGCTCTGCCCTCCCTGTAGAGACGCCACTGACCCTTATTTTATCAGGTTAGGATTGTACCCTTATTGCACCCTTATTTTGGACTGTGATGCCTCGTTTAATTCTGCAGTTACCTGTTTCATTTGCCTGATTTTCCCAAAGTTCTGTTTTAAACTTTCATAACTCTGGAATGTGTTGATGAGGAGATCTGCATATGCTGTGAATAGGCTACATTATTTTTCCCATTATTTAGGGAAAAATAATGGAAGTGAAGGGATTCCCATCACCTCTTTTCGAGTGTGCTCCATCCGGGCCAAGCGCTGATTCTTCCTTTCCTTCTTCCTGCCGCAGAGAACCGGAGCCCCTCCCAAGCGCCTCGTCTCCCAGCCAGCCCTCATCTCCTGGATGGAGTCTTGCCGGCAGCAGCCCCGTTCCCTGAAGCACCTCAGCCGCCTGTCCGTCCGAACTGCTCTTGGCCACCGCAGGCTCCAGGCCATCAGAGACTTGGATCTTCCCCCGCTGCTCAAGCAGTACCTTCTGTTTGAGGACCTGGCCCTACCAGACAGGCTGTGGCCTTGACGGTGTACTTGGCAGCTCCCAGCTGGATAGGATTGGAGTCTTCCTTTGCAGCGGAGGCAGTGGCCTGGAATTGGAAGGATGCCCTGCATCATCCCTGCCCGGCAGCCAACCTTCCTCTTTCGACGTGGGTGCCAACACCAGCAGCTGGAAGGGGTTTGCTCCTCACATGGAAGAGGCAGGCTGAGTGCAGCAGCAGCTCTTTGCCACTTCTGCCTGTCCCTTGGACATCCAGAGGCGGATCTACAGGGAGGGCAAAGCTCTAAGTGTTGCAAGAAGCCTTACCCTGTCATGTAAATCCCTCCTCTCCCTTGCTGCTGTAGGCAGTAAGCAACGCCAAGATGTTGCCTCACAATCCCTGTGAGGATTGGCTAAAACGGTGCAGGAGAGGAGTGATTTCCACTGCGAAGTAAGGCTTCTTGCAAAACTTGGAGCTTTGCCCTCCCTTAGATCTGCCTCTGTGGACATCCCTTGAGGCCATGACCATGAGGCCATCTGGACTACCAGAATTGACCACTGTGTTGTTCAGAATTCTGGCTCCAAGAGTAGCCAGCCAGATGCTGCTGGGAAGCTTGCATGAAGGGCATGAATGCGAAATGCAGCAGCACCTGTTGTTTGCCCCTCAGTAACTGATATTTTCAGGTATACTGCCTCTGGACTTGGAAGTTCCATTTAACTATTTAGAGAGGGGTTAGCTAGAGAAATATGCACACAGCTTCTCCCTGCTGGAGTCTCCTGAGGTTAGAAATGGAAGGGGATCTTCACCCCTATAAAACGCTACCTGGTTTTGGAACTCTCTCCATTAAGGTTCTTGGTGAGGAATGAGACCAGAGTGCCAGATAAATTACCCAGAATGGTGGACCAGAAAATTACTCAGTTGACAGTATTCTTGTTCTCATGCTACTGTCTCTACAAAATAAGGACAAAAATATTTTACATGAGAACTATAAAGTGTTGACAAACTTGTGTGTTTGCAAAACATATGTACCAGATACACACGCATGCAGTCAGTTGGGAATATTTCCAGCTTCCCCTCCTGTAATGTGTGAGAAGGCCTTAAGGCTGCAGTCTTATGCACATGTCCTTGGGAGGAAGTCCCATTGAGCACAGTGCTACCCCTGCTAACTGGGCAAGAGGCACTTTTTCAAGTGGTGTTCCTCTTATATTTAGCAGGGGGAGAGTAATTGTCCCTCTTCACCCCTGTGCAGTGGCTGTTGCTGGTGGTGTTCTGCATTTTTTAGGTTGTGAGCCCTTTTGGGACAGGGAACCATTTATTATTATTATTATTATTATTATTATTATTATTATTATTATTATTATTATTATTATTATTATTAGCAGCCTGTAAACCGCTTTGTGAACTTTGTTGTTATATACCGCTTTGTTGAAAAGCGGTATATAAATACGATTGATGATGATGGATAGTGGGATTTCCTTTGGAGGTAATATTAGGATTGCACTGTCTGAGGGCTCAATCCTAACCTGGAGTGAGGCCGGCACAGTTAGGCCAGCAAAGTTTGGCTGGCACAGGGACCACTGTAAAGTATGTTTGGACCACTCTCCGAGTCAGAGAGGCCGGCACAGGGACATGAGCCATCCTCCCTGACTCCAGGAGTAGTCCAAACGCGCTGTACGGTGGCCCTTGTGCCAGCCAAACTTTGCTGGCCTAACTGTGCCAGCCTCACTCCAGGTTAGAATTGCACTCTGAGGCCCATGGGAGAGAGGGAAAGCCAAGTTGGGTTTTGAGCAGGATAGGACTGGCAGGCATTGTAGTAAGGGGATGGGGTGAAGATGACAACTTACTTGTGCTAGTGAAGGCCTGGCTGAGGTCCTAGTAAGGTTGGTTGGGGACTTTTGATGATGACAACCAAAGGAGGGCACAGTGATGGGTGGGAATTTCTTGGAACTGTAGTGTTGGTGGAAATAAAGGGGGGAATGGAACAAATAAGACCAAATGGGGCACCCCAGAGCATGAGAGGCGCCCTGCAGAATGTTTTGCCAGCCCTGCTCAGTTCCTCATGCCTTGTGCCAGAGTCCAAGCTCCTTTCTTAGCCCTGGCCTTGGATGTATGGCCAATATTGGCTCCCCTTATGGTTGTTTACATGCCCTACAACAGTGATGGCGAACCTTTTGGGCTCAGTGTGTCAAAACTGCTGTGTCAACCTCCCCCCCCAAACAGAAGAGAAACAAGTCTTTATGTTCATTTATTTAAACAAAAAAAATACAGTCTAAATCATGTGTGGTGCTATGTATTATATAAAGAAACAGCAAATAATTACCAAAAAAAAAAAAATGAGTAAAACAAACTCGGTTTTTGTCAGGCATTGGTGAATGCTGGTGTGTCACCCCAAATGTTGTGGTGTGTCAGCTTTGACAGGCGTGTCGTAGGTTCGCCATCACTGCCCTAGGATATGCTTACAAGCCACCTTTGTCCTCTTGTGATTAAACCACCATCTGTATTCAGTGGGTCTCTGTCCACAGTACTCTCTTCCCTGGCAGTTATTCTTTGCTATGGAGGAGAAAGAAAAGGAGTTCTTAGCCCCAACCAGAAAGCCAATTACTTGCTTCTGTGCAAAGTGAGATTGGCAGTGAGGTTGGGGTGATAAAGCACTTTGCCAGTCTTGGTGGTATTTAGCAAACGACCGTGCTTGCCATCCACTGGAGTTAGATCTGGGCTCAGGTGAGGCAAGGAAGCCCACCAAGGCCAAGACACAGGGTTGTCATGCGTTGAAATAAAAATTCAGCAGAGACTAAGGGCGCAATCCTAACCTGGAGTTAGGCCAGCACAGTTTGGCTGCTCTTGTGGCAGCCATGTAAAGCATGTAAAGCATCTCACAGCGCAATCCTATGGACTGCACAGCGTCGGCGCAACAGATTTGCACCGACGCTGCGCACTTAGCGCCAATGCGGGGGCGCTGATCGGCACCCCCACATCAGCGCTAAGGCAGTGGGACCGGTGCTGCAGGCATCAAAGCCGGCCAGCGTGAGGAAGGCACCATGACGGGGCAGCTTGGGGATTGGCGGGAGGAGGGCGGGACATGGGTGGGTCCAGGATTCAGCCATACGGCCGAATTCTAGACCCATTTGGGAGGCTGTACAGCCCCAATTCGGGCCACGCGGTCTCCTTAGATCTGCACCCGCTATTTAGTGGGTGCAGATCTGAGGAGCCCATAGGGGAGGCTGGAGCCTCCCCCTACGGTAAGGGAGCGAACACTCCCTTGCTGTGGGGAGGCTCCAGCCTATCCTAAGCAGCGCTAGGATATAGCGCTGGCCTGTCGGCCAGTCCAGCGCTGCTTACGATTGCGCCCTCAGAGTCGGGGAGGATGGTGCCAGAGGCGGATCTACAGGGAGGGCAAAGCTCTAAGTGTTGCAAGAAGCCTTACCCTGTCATGTACATCCCTCCTCTCCCTTGCTGCTGTAGCCAGTAAGCAATGCCAGGATGTTGCTTTTCCCTGTGAGGACTGGCTAAAATGGTGCAGGAGAGGAGTGCTTTCCACTGCAAGGTAAGGCTTCTTGCAAAACTTAGAGCTTTGCCCTCCCTTAGATCTGCCTCTGGATGGCGCATAGCACATCTGTGTGCTGGCCTCTCTGACTCCAAGAGTGCTCCAAACATACAGTACTTTACAGGGTCCCTTGTGCCGGCCAAACTGTGCTGGCCTAACTGTGCTGGCCTAATTCCAGGTTAGGATTGCGGTATAAGAGGAAGATGGACCTATTTTTTGAGAGAGGCTTTTCGTTTAATTAGTAAGAGAGGTAATACCACTATTTCAACAATCCAGCATTTACTCTTTTGGAAGACTGTATGCAGTATCTTCCCTAGCAGGCCAGGGTGTAATAAGCTCATTGGCCCATTAAATACAGCGCAAGAGAATCACTTTATTGGATGCTTGACTTGGTCTTGAGGCTGCTTCATAGAATACCAAAAAAATCCACTATGAAAATTATGTCAAAGCAAACCATCGTCTATTGTGACAAAAGCACCCCAGCTGAGGCTCAGGCTCACACACACCCTCTCTCCCTCCATTTCCCTTTCTCACTCCATCACATGCAAAGAGATGCTATTGGAAACTTGTTTTAAGCAAACCATAGTTTCCCATCACATCTGAATATAGGAACTGTTTTCAGAAAACTGCAAGGGTGCCATGTAAATTGTCTGACATGTGCAAACAAGCTGGCAAGCTGTGGCCAAATGAGACTTGCCAGCTCCTGTAGATTGGAATCGCAACAAACCATGATTTCCCCTGTGATGGCGCCAGCCTTGGACTTGTGCTTCTCTTCTGCGGACAAGCAGAGGAAAGGGAAAGCTTCCTGTAGTGGTTTTGAGCAAACCACAGTTTCCCGTCACATCTGAATATAGGGACCTGTGGTTTGTGCAAGGACCAGGATCAAACTCCGCTGTCAGACCCTGCCATCTCCCTCCCTTTTGTTCTCGTCGATGCTGCAATAAAGAATTGGGGAACGGCCTACGCCTGGGACAGCCAACTTCTGTTTTGTAAGGGGCCAGCCTATTCTCCGGAGAGCAGTCAGTAACCTGAAAATGATCAAACTTCCAGCTCAATCCTAACCAACTTTCCAGCACTAATATAGCTGTGCCAATGGGACATTTGCTACATCCTGCAGTTGGGGGGGGGGCAGTCACAGGGGCCTTCTCAAGGTAAGGGAATGTTTGTTACCTTGGCACTTCATTGCCCTTACCCTGGTGCTGGAAAGTTGTTTAGGATTGCACCCTCCATAATAAAATCGATGCCATCTAATAAATAGTAAGGGCTTCACTGTTATGGGGCATGTGAGCTCAGGCTTGACACAGTACATTTATCTTCTCTATATATCTTACATGGAGAAAGATTGCTTGCTGAAGCTTGTAATATCTATTCCTCGCAACCAGGTATCAGTAGCCTTTTTCCTTCTAGCTGAAACTGAGGGCGCAATCCTAAACTGAGTTAGGCCAGCATAAGCTGAGTCAGCAAAGTTTGACTGGCACGAGGGCCACTGTAAAGTATATTTGGACCATTCTCGGAGTCAGAGAGGCCAGCACACAGATGTGAGCCATCCTCCCTGACTTGGAGAGTAGTCTAAACATGCTTTATGGTGGCCGTTGTGCTGGCCAAACTTTGCTGGCTTAGTTTATGCCGGCCTAACTCCAGTTTAGGATTGTGCGTTGAGAATAAACCTTTTATTTCACCTTCACTAAAATTTGGTAGGGAAAACAGGAGCCAGAGGAATGTTTGGGCTGGGTTTCTCTTGCAGGCTGCCACTTTACCATCACTGGCAAGGGTAGGGGGATGTTATAATTGTTAAATGCAAAGAATATGTGATGTGCTTAGTTTTTTTTCCTTGTTGTGACCATTACTGAAAATACAGTTAAAAATCATTTGTAACATCATTTGTGCTGCTGTTTTGTATTTTTTCATTTTCTGTTGTTCTTTATTTTTGGTTATTGCATCGATAGGATTTTAAATGTTGCTATCCTACTGGTTTTATGTCTTTAAGAGCGCAGTCTTAACCTGGAATGAGACCGGAACAAGCAAAGGGCAGCAAAGTTTGGTCAGCACAAGGGGCACCGTAAAGTAGGTTTGGACCACTCTCAGAATCAAAGAGGTCAACACAAAGAGGTCAGCGCCATCCTCCCCGACTCCGAGAGTGATCCAAATGCGCTTTACGGTGGCCCTTGTGCCAGCCAAACTGTGCTGGCCTAACTCCACGTTAGGATTGTGCTGTAATTGATATATGAGCACCTTTGGGTGGGAAAAGTGACTTGTAGATGTAATCAGCGGTGTCATCCTCAAATT
Organism: Lerista edwardsae; assembly: GCA_029204185.1. NCBI lineage: Eukaryota > Metazoa > Chordata > Lepidosauria > Squamata > Scincidae > Lerista > Lerista edwardsae. The sequence goes on from JAJKFI010000004.1 coordinate 2,169,473, forward strand.
AAGTTCCGGAACGCTAGGTGGGACTTACCGCTTGATTGACAGGCTGTCCGTGACGTGTCGCTGCCTGCCTGCCCGCTGTGCGGGCTCCCTCCGGTTGGCGCGCCCCTCCGCTGCTTGCCCAGGCACCCGGCGTGCCCCCCAGGCAAGCGGGCACCCCCTCCGAAGCCAGGGGTGCCCGCACGGCGGGCGGGCAGGCAGCGACACGTCACGGACGGGCAGCCAATCAGGCGGTAAGTCCCGCCTAGCGTTCCGGAACGTCATTTGAGGATGACACCACTGGATGTAATCATTTACCTAAAGATGCAAGAGACATGCCCATGCTCTTGTGCAGCTCTCGACCTAACCACCTTGATTGTGTTTCAGCAGGACAGCTCCCCAGCAGTTTGGGCACTACATTTGAGCTCATCTTGAAGCTCATCTTGAAATTGGGACCAGGTCTGGCCCAAGCTCTCTTGGCACCAGAGGTGGCATGCCAAATGCTGCCGTCCCTTTCCCTGGTGACGTGCCTGCTTCTCCCCCTCCCTGGATTGGAAAAGGGAGAGGACGAAAAAGTGCAAAGGAGAGATGGGCTAGAACAGGGCTCTCCAGACTTTTCAGTATATCATATGTTTTACAGACTTTCGCAGGCCCCCCACCAAAAAAAGTTTTATAAATGAATGAAAGAAATTTGAATGAATGAATAAATTTCACTTGGCTCTTTAACCCCTGCTAACTGGGCAAGAGGCACTTTTTTCAAGTGGTGTCCTCTTATATTTAGCAGGGGGAGAGCAATTGTCCCTCTTCACCCCAGCGCAGTGTCTTTCTCGTGCTGTTGCTGATGGTGTTTCCCATCCTTTTAGATTGTGAGCCCTTTTGGGACAGGGAGCCATTTAACTTGAATGTTATTATTTGTCTGTAAACCACTTTGTGAACTTTGTGTTGAAAAGCGTTATATAAATACTAGTGATTGATTGATTGATTGATTGATTTTGTCATCAGCATGATGTGATTCAGAACGACAGAGAAATGTGGCATTTACAACGAAACAACGCCATGCTGAAACTGAGAAATGATATATAATGAGCAAAAATGTCAAACATTTTAAGTTGCTGCGGGCCAGATAAAATCTTGTGGTGGGCTTCATGGCCCCCCCTCCCGGGCCATGGTTTGGAGACCCCTAGGCTAAACAAGCATCTCTCCATCGTATTGTTTCTTCCACTCTGTCCCTCTCTTCTTTTTCAGATCCAGGAAGGAAGAGCACTACAAGTGAGTAGGCACATGGAAGTGGACATCCCACACACACACACACACTTCAAGCAGTGCCTTAGATGACTGTTGCGTTGGTCTCATGGCTGGGTTGGCTCTAGATGGGGCCATAGCTCATTGGTAAAGCCCTTTTTGTATGCACAGATGGTCCCTTGTTTGGCTGGGAAAGCTCTTTTTTTCTGAATCCTGGGAGAGCTGCTGCCAGTCAGTGTCGGCAGTCCTAGGATGGATGGACTAAAAGCCTGACTGGGCAGAGCACAGCTTCCTGTGTTCCCTAGTAGCATCTAAGATTCAGCACCTGAGCAAACCGCCCCACCTTCCCATCCAGTGATGTCATGCAGGGGGTACACGGGGGTACGCGAGTACCGGTTTCTAGGATTACAGCTGGCCCCGCCCATTCGCCCGCCCACTCCGCCCTCTGCAACGTTTGAATTTCCTGCATGTTTGAGTTGCCTGCACGTTCTCAGAGCCAGGCAGGCAGGCAGGCAGCGAGCGGAGCCTTTCCTTTCCTTGCCACTGAAAAATGAGTTGCTCTGGGGTTTTAACATGATGCCAGGCCTCCTTAACATGTTCTGGGGGTGCTGTGGAATACTGTTGCAACTGTTGGGTCAGTTTAAAATCATCTGAGGCCTCAAAAAGGGCTTTTTTCATGTCACTTCCTGCCACGACATCACTTCTGGCTTATGACGTCACTTCCGGTGGGCAGGTCCCGACACGTGCCAATCAAAAGTGAGTACCGGTTCTTAAATCATTTAGATGACACCACTGTTCCCATGTGCCTGGTATTGGAGTTGGCACAACTCCGTCTGCTGTCTAGAGGGGTCAGTCTAATGTCCGAAGGGGGCACAATGTGATGTCCTGTGTCCCTGACCCTTCTTACCTGTCCTCTCTGTGATTCCTGCGGGGTGTGTGGCCTTGAACATATTTCCTTCCCTTCTCTGAGCATGTCTCTTTTGTCCCCTGACCACCAAGCTGGTAAGATGTGCAGACCAAGGGCTCTGATGCCCCCCTCGCCATCTTAAGCACACCTCCATGCACGGCGATGCAGCTATAGGGCATTGCCTTCCAAGTGTTAGTTGTACCTCTGATCCTAATCAGACGCTGTAGATATGCACTGGATGGAACTGTGAGTAAACCTTTCTTTTTGCATCTTTACCAAGCCTCTGCCTCATCTGTCTTTTTGTTAGTAGCAGTCAGCCTGGGTGAGGGAGGTTCCCGTGAGGTGATGCCCTAAGGGGGAAAACCCGCTGCTTGCTCTACTCTGTTTTCCCCCCATCACCAATAAGAAATTTCCAATACTGGGCCACATTCGGCTGCAGTGAAGGAATGTGATTTTGTGTTAGACACCCCTTAGAAGTGTCGTGCTCTTGATTGCCCAATCCAAATGGTGAACAGCAAGGCCAACTCCGGTTTTCCATCCCCGTGCTTATGGATATGCTTCTTGAACCGCCAAAAAGGTTGTGCCTCGTCTTCAATCGTTCCACTTGGCAGGCCTGGCAGGCCCGTTACATTTTGCCTGCTTTCCTGGCTTGGCACAATTGGTTAGCTAAAAGCTCTTTGAAGCATTAGCAGTGCCCTGGAGTTCCATCGGAGAAGCTGGCAGGTCTTCACATCTGGGCACCTCTGCAGCACAATTTGGCTGTAGCAGTGTGACAAAGAGCGCAACCCTAACCTGGAGGTAGTCCGGCACAGTTAGGCCAGCAAAGTTCGGCAAGCACCAGGGCTTCTGTAAAATATGCTTGGACCACGAGAGGCCAGCACACCATCTCCAAGAGTGGTCCAAACGCGCTTTCCAGTGGCCCTTGTGCCGGCCAAACTTTGCTGACCTAAGGGCACAATCCTATGCAGCGCCGGAATGAAGAGGCCAACATGTCAGCGCCATATCCAACACTGCATAGGAGAGGCTGGAGCCACCCACCCCCCACACGGCAAGGAAGCGTTCGCTCCCCTACTGTAGGGGAGGCTCCAGCCTCCCCTACGTGCTCCTCGGATCTGCACCTGCTAAAGAGCGGCCGCTAAAGAGTGGGCGCAGATCCGAGGAGACAGCGCAGCCCAAATTGGGGCCTCACGGACGGACTTAGGATGTGGCCGTATGGCCACCTCCCAAACCCGCCCACATCCCGCCCCCGCCTCCCTCCCTCCCACCAATTCCCATCCCGATATGGGACGGAGCCTTCCTTGTGCCGAGGGAGGCTTTCCATCAGTGCTCTGAAGCCTACACTACAAGTAGCATCGGCTTCAGAGCTGGAATGACGATGCGGGGGTGTTGCTCAGTGCCCGCATGCTGGTGCTCCGCCCCTTGCGTCAACGCTATGATGTTGTGTCGACACAAGGGGAGGGGTAGGATTGCGCTGCCCCTGGGCCGGCCTAACTCCAGGTTAGGATTGTGCTCATCGTGTGGCTGCTCCCACACGAAATCCTGCTCCCTCACTGGGGACACCTCACTTGGCCATCCCATGCGGTCTTCAAAATTAATGGTTTGTTTGACTCCATCAGCTCGCTGGAGAGTTCATCCCTAGCTGGGGCAGCCGGCCCTTTGCCAGGGAACTGTATGCGTGTATTTGGAAGTGGGAAAGGCCAACTGCACAATGCAAAAGTTTGCATTTCCATCCCCGCCATCTGTACATGTTGATCTATAAATACCCTCTCTGGAGATTCCAGGTTTTGCTGTGGTAACTAGGCAGAGATGCCGCCAGGAAAGTATTAGAGAGCGAAGCAGGAAGCCGTTCCAACAGGTGCAGGGTGAACGGGGTGGTAAAACAAGATCTTCCCAGCTGTCCTGGGTCCCTGAACTGTTCCAAAGTCGGGACCCCGTTTCCAAAAACTACCGTTGCGATCCAATCCCGACCTGCTTTCCTCGCCACAGCTATGCTGGGGGATTCAGGACCCTCCCCCCCCCCCCCGTCCCCAGCTACAGGGACTAAAAAGGGAAGCGGTGGGAGCTCATTGGACAACACTACCAACAGCTCAGAAGAAGCCTGGCAGGTCTGGGAGCTGTGCTGTCCTGGGACACCTCTAGGCTGAATCCAGAAGGAGCTGGGCTGGAGGCGTCTCAGCACCCAGGGGAGGTAAGTCTGATGGATTATCCACATTTGACAGGGACTGTGTAATTGCTTGGTGTTGTCGTTCTTTTCCTTCTTTAACATGAGCTGTATTTTAAATGCCCCCCTTTTCCCCAAAAGCAAGAGAAAAGAGGATACAGTGAATTTTCAATGTAACAGACTACCAAGGACTAATACTCCAATGAAGCCGGAAGTCCATTAAATTCTAGTCCACGTATGACAAAGCACACGCCACATTTCAGCACAGGTGCACAGCGTATAGGACTAGTTGTTCAGGAAGCAGACAACATCCGTTACAGTGCTTCTGTAGCCCATTGAATCAAGGTCTGTTAAGTTGCAAGGTCACTGTAGTGGGGGAAAGGTAAAAGGTAAAGAATTCCCCACGACCGGATGGTCCAGTCATGACCGACTGTAGGGGGCGGTGCTCATCTCCGTTTCTAAGCCTGTAGAGCCGGCGTTTTTGTCCGAGGACAAGCTTCCGTGGTCATGTGGCCGGCATGACTCTACGCCATTCCCTTCCCACCGAAGTGGTCCCTATTTATCTCCTTGCATTGAGGTGCTTTTGAACTGCTAGGTTGGCAGGAGCTGGGACAAGCAACGGGAGCTCACTCCGTCGCGCAGTCTTGAACTCCCCACCTTCCAGTCAGAAAGCCCGGCAGCAGCAGTTTAACCCACTGTGCCACCACGTCCCTTAGTGGGGGGAAACATACAACTAAAAATATGAAAACACCTAAACATGGTAACATTACAAAAATATAAAAATATTGACTGCATAATAATTAGGTACTTTTTGCATTAAAATGTTATCGAACAAGTGATGGCTGCAGGCTAGGAAACTAGTGCAGGAGAATAACCGTAGGTGGCAAATTAGAAATAGACGCAGTTGTGAAAGGTTAGAAGAACAGGTGCCTTCAGGTCAGAGCCTCCATAATGCTCTATGGCTCCTCAACAGCTCAAACGGGAATGGTTGACTATAGTAAAATACAGTTAAGCAGTGCTAGTTACCTCTTCTGGGAAAGTGCAAACCCAGGTTAGCAACATGCGTGTTCAGCTCATGACAGACAAGTAAAAATTGATCTGCTCGTTGAAATACAAGACAGGTCACTGCATAAGTCACTAGACCTATGGGAGACCTATGCATTGGGAGACTCTAAAATCTGAATTAGAGGTGGTCTCTGCCCTTGCCTTGCCAATTCTGACCCTGCCTCTATTCTTCTTACTGGTATGAATGTCTGGGTGTACGTGTATTTGCATCATTTTAAGCTCATGTGGTGTAGCAGTGAAGAGACTGTGGGCGCAATCCTAACCTGGATTTAAGCCAGCACAGTTAGGTCTGCAAAGTTTGGCTGGCACAAGGGGCACCGTAAAGTATGTTGGGACCACTTTCGGGGGCAGAGAGGCCAACATACAGACGTGCACCATCCTCACTGACTCCGAGAGTGGTCCAAACGCGCTTTACGATGCGGTGGCCCTGGCGCCAGCCAAACTTCTCTGGCCTAACTGTGCCGGCCTAACTCCAGGTTAGGACTGCACCCTGTGCTATAGAGCAGGATGGTTCTGGTTTGAATCTCATCTCCATCGTTAGATGCTTGAGTGGCCTTCTGCAAGCCACGTCCTCAGCTTCAAAATAACCGCTAATGCTACTGACAGGGGTTGGTGCGCTCTGAACCCTTGGACATGCTCTGTAGATGCAAAGTATTATTGGACTTCGTTCCATTGAAGGGCATTTGCATTCAATCCCAAAGTTGTGATTGGAATATGCTGTGCTCAGGCTGAGCGTGAGCCCACCCCACCCGGCAAGGGTGCTGGAAGTGCATGGCCCTGCAAACGTGCAAGAACAGTCTCTTCTCTGTGCCTGTCCGGAGAAGGCGAGCTGAGCTGTCCCGGTTGAAGGCCAGGCCAGCTTTCCATGGGGGATGCCTGACTCCTTCCTTACAATCCCCTCTAATCCATCTGAAAATCCAAGCGAGGGCAGCCAGGAAGGAACCTGAGATCAGCCTGGCGTCGGCCCAGCTCTGCAAAGCCCAGGCTGTTGCTGACTTGGCTGCTGTCATAGGAAAATAGCTGGAGCAAACTGACCGCTGGCCGATCATTATTGCTGACACAGGCTGGCAGCGGCTCGCCAGTGTTTCCTTCCCCACCCTACCTGGAAGTGGCAGGAACTGAACCCAAGACGACAGAGCTACTGCGCCTTCCCTTAAAACGCCGCATGCTTTCCAGCTATCAAGAACCTCTGGATGCTCAAGAAAAGGAATAAGAACATAAGAAGAGCCCTGCTGGATCAAGCCAAAGGCCCATCTAGTCCAGCTTCCTGTATCACACAGTGGCCCACCAGGTGCCTCAGGGAGCACACGAAACCACCAGATGCCTGCATCCTGTTGCCACGCCCTTGCACCAGGCATTCTAAATTAGCCTACTTCTAATGTAAGGAGGTTGCACCACCCATCATGGCCTATAGAAGCTCACAATGGAGTTTTCCTCCACAAATCTGTCCAATCCCCTTTTAAAGGCACCTAGGCCAGATATCATCACCACCTCCTGTGGCAAGGAGTTCCACAGATTAATTACCCATTTGGTAAAAAAAAGTATTTCCTTTTATTCATTCTAACTCGCCCAACACTCAATTTTAGTGGATGTCTCCTGGTTGAGGTGTGAAGATATGGGTAGGGTTACCAGATACAAACCAGAACAGAGTGCTTATACCTTTAACCATGTCATAGAAGGGGGAATTTGGGCAGGTGCAGCTTTTAAAACCCTTTCATGATGAGCTGCACCTTCCCAAATTCCCTTTTCTATACAATGGCTAATGGTATAGGCACTCTGTCTCAGTTTGTATCTAGTAACCCTAGATATGGGTGGTGTTTTTTTTTTTAAAAACATGTTCTTCATTTCTCACTTTTCTGTTTCAAAAAAAGAAAAAAAAAGGAGACTTCAAGGCAACAGACAATCCTGAACAACATCCAAAAATAAAGCAGTTTAAAAGAACTGCATGCTCCTGGAGAACGACATCAATGGCTGTCAACATTCAGCATAGGCCTAATATACATTTAAAAAGGTAAAGGTTTCCCCACGACCGAATGGTCTAGTCGTGACCGGCTGTAGGGGGTGGTGCTCATCTCCATTTCAAAGCCTGTAGAGCCGTCGTTTTGTCCGAGGACAAGTTTCCATGGTCATGTCGCCGGCATGACTCTACGCCGTAGCGCACGGAATGCCTTTCCCTTCCCACCGAAATGGTCCCTATTTATCTACCTTCATTTGGGTGCTTTCAAACTGCTAGGTTGGCAGGAGCTGGGACAAGCAATGGGAGCTCACTCCATTATGCAGTCTTGAACTCCCAACCTTTTGGTCAGAAAGCCCAGCAACAGCAGATTAACCTGCTGCGCCACCACATCCCTTCAACCATATACATTTAGCTTTCTGTAAATTGGAATTGTGAGCTGCTTTAGCAGCCTGAGGGCACAATCCCAAGCAGTGCCAGACTGGCAAGGCCGACAAGCCAGCGCCATATCCAGCGCTGCTTAGGACAGGCTGGAGCCTCCCCAGGGCAAGGGAGCATGCGCTCCCTTACCGTAGGGGAGGCTCCAGCCTCCCCTATGTGCTCCTCGGATCTGCGGCTGCTAAAGAGCAGGCGCAGATCCGAGGAGACCACGTGGCCTGAATCGGGGCCTTGCGGCCTCGCTAAAGGGCTTAGGAGGTGGCTGTATGGCCACCTCCCAAGCCTGCCCAGGTCCTGCCCAAGTCCCGCCTCCCGCCTCACCCCTTCCCACCAATCCCCATCCCGATACGGGATGGAGAATCCCTTGCGCCAACTGTCTTCGGTCGGTGCAAGGGAGGCTCTCCATCAGCTGTGAGCAGCGGCGGCTTCAGAGATGGAGCGCTAACGCGGGGGGCTGTTGACACGGGGCACACTAGGATTGCGCTGTGAGTGACGTGATAATATTGACTGTTTTATTCTCAACCCCTTTTTTAATTACCCCAAGCATGGAATTGGCCTTCTTAATTGTTGCCGCACACTGGGTCGACACCTTCATTGAATTGTACACCAGCACCCCAAGATCTCTTTCTTGAGCTGTCACAGACAGCTCAGAACCCATTAGCCTATAGGTGAAGTTTTGGTTTTTTGCCCCAATGTGCATCACTTTATACTTGTCTACATTGAAACGCATCTGCCATTTTGCTGCCCCCAAGTCGGGGGAACTTGGAGAGATCCTTCTGAAGCTCTTCAGAATCCCTTCTGGTTTTCACCATCCGGAAAAGTTTTGTGTCATCCGCAAATTTGGCCATCTCACTACTTATGCCTGTTTCCAGGTCATTTATGAAAATTTGAAAAATTTTGAAAATTTCAAAAAAGTTGAAAAGTACAGGTCCCAAGACAGATCCTTGGGGCACTCCACTTTTCACCCCTCTCCACTGTGAAAATTGCCCATTGACCCCAACAATCTGTTTCCTGGCCCTCAACCAATTCTGAATCCATAAGAGGGCCTGCCCTCTTGTTCCCTGACTGTGAAGTTTCTTCAGCAGCCTTTGGTGGGGGACTGTGTCAAACACCTTCTGAAAATCCAGGTATATGATATCCACAGGTTCACCCACATCCACGTGCCTGTTGACCTTTTCAGAGAATTCCAAAAGGTTTGTGAGGCAAGACTTACCTTTACAGAAGCCATGCTGACTTTCCTTCAGCAACACTTGTTCCTCTACATGTTTTAGGATTTTATCTTTGATGAGCCTTTCCACCATCTTACCCAGAACAGATCGGCTTCTTCCTCAGAAGCTGACCGGCCTGTAGTTATTCCTTTCTACACAGGATTCAAAGCACTTCTAGTGATGTGATTTTTCAGTTTTACCTTTTAGCAGATTTTGGGTTATTGACAAAAATTAGCAGTGCAGAAAGTGATGTTATGTGTTTTTATTCGAATACATTCCAAGAATGCATTTTTATAAATTATAATTGAAATATAATACAATATTATAATATGTTTTCACAGATATTGGGGATGTTACAGAAATGAGAAGTGCAGAAAGTGGTGTTAGGTGTTTTTATTTTGTTAACAATGAAAAAATCACACCCAGAGCGCCATCTTAACTTTTCTCGCTCTCTTCTAGGCAGGCATAGTTAGGCCAGCAAAGTTTGGCCAGCACAAGGGACACCATAATGTATGTTTGGACCACTCTCGGAATCAGAGGGGCCAGCACACAGATGTATGCCATCCTCCCTGACTCAGGGAGTGATCCAAATGCGCTTTATGGTGTCCCTTGTGGCCACCAAACTTTGCTGGGCTAACTCCAGGTTAGGATTCTACCCTTATTGTGTGTATTGTGTATTGTGAATGCAGTGTGTATTTACAGGGAGAAGGGGGTGACCTAATATTGGGGCAAATGCCAGAGAGTGGGAAGGGAATGCAACTGTAAAAAAGCAGAGCTTAAAAAGGGCCTGAGATATACCTTTGCCACCCCCACTTGAGATTAAAATAAACAAGTTAAAGAAACAGAGTCATTTTGGCAAACTGGCATCCCTTTTACAGGCATTCACAAACAGTGTGAAAGATGACCAGAGACATTTTTGGTGCCAAATGGCTCCTCCAAACAGGGTGACCAGCCTTCTCTCCATTGTTTGGCCTGGAGTCTCCAGGAATTCGAATCATCTCCAGATGACCACTGAAAGCTATCCTGGGGATTTTAACAAGGACTTCCACCATTGCATTGATTTCCAGGAATAGCTTCAACCAGAGTTGGCGACCCTACCGCCAAATCTCTTGAGCTTCCTGGAAACTATGCGGTGTTGATCATGCCACAAATAGCAGGTTTGTGTTGATTGCGAAAGCAGAGAGTATAACGTCTAACAGTGTGATCTTGGGTGCATGTTTATAGAGAAGTAAAGCCCTACTATATAGTGTGGAGTCATACTCCCTAGTCAATGTGTTTATTAAGCCCCTTTTGAAAACGCTTTGGCCCTCCAGCTCAGGGCAAGTTCTGTTCGGTAGGCTTATCAAAGAGGAGTAACAACTGAATGGCATGAAATACTGCTGTCTTTAGATTTAAAGCCTCCTCATCCTCAATGTTTCCAAGTGGCTGGATATCCGGAGACCCAGAGAGTCGCACGCCGGCCATGGATGAGTGCGAATGGCAAGAAGAGGCACCAGCATCTTGTGCAGGTGAGCAAGCCATGCTGGGTTGCATTTTAATCCTCCCTTCCTCAAAGTAATTTAGGGCGCAGTATATGGGTTTGTATCGGATTTTAAATATGACACCTGCCTGGCCAGGTTAGTTGCTTGTTCTCCATGGGCTGTGCCATCCGATGAACAGTGCGCTGGTGTGCCCGCACTGCACGTTCGCTGCGCGGGCCGAAGCCAGCCAGCGCAAAGGCGTACCAAGGTGGGCAGGAGGAAGGGAGGGGGTGGGGTGTGCTTTTCTGGGCAGGGGGTAGGCAGGCTGGCAGTCAGGCCGGCCCAGGGAGGGGGGCAGGCTTGGGATTCGGCCTTATGGCCTCACTCTAGCCCACCACTCTCCTTTATGCTTGCTCTTCTGCTCCCATTTCCCTTCCCAGTCCAGGAAGAGGAGCAGGACAGAAGAGTGAACCTCCTTATTTTAGAAGCAGGCTGCCTCAGAGTGCCTCAGAGTGCCAGGTGCAAGGGAGTGGCATCTTGTTGTCTTGTGTGCCTCCTGAGGGATCTGGTGGGCCACTGTGAGATACAGGAAGCTGGACTAGATGGGCCTTGGACTGATTCAATGGGGCTTTTCCTATGTTCCTATGAGTGCATGCCTGAAGAGGAGTGTCTGGTTCTGGTAGTCATCAGAGAATTGCTGTGGAGAATCTGGACTGGCCACCAGTGTGTTTACTTCAGACTTGACCTCAGAATGCCAGATGCAGGGAAGTGCCAACGACATGCAGGTATCTTGTTGTCTTGTATGCCTCCCAGAGGCATCTGGTGGCCCACTGTGAGATACAGGAAGCTAGACTAGATGGGCCTTTAGCCTGATCCAGTGGGGCTGTTCCTATGAGTACATGACTGAGGAGGAATGTCTGGTTCTGATGGCTGTCAAAGAGAAATGCTGTGGAGAATCTGGACTGGCCACCAGTGTGTTTACCTCAGAATTTACCTCAGAATGCCAGAGACAGGGGAGTGGCAACAGAATGCAGGCATCTTAGTGTCTTGTGTGCGGCATCTGGTAGGACACTGAGATAGAGGAAGCTGGAGTAGAAGCTGGACTAGATGCATGAAGCTGGACTAGATGGGCCCTTGGTCTGGTCCAGTGGGGCTGTTCTTATGAGTGGATGAATAGAGGTGGCGCCTCTATCCAATCTGAGTAGGCTCTGCTCACAATACCAACCTTAACCTATCCCTCAAAGTGCAAGAGGTTCTCCTCTGTAGTCTTGGGAGATCCAGGTACCAAGATGACTCTCAGAAACTTGCCTCTCTTTGTACCTCTTGTTAATGGGGTACCATGTTGATGTCTTCCTCCCCTTTATGCAGAAGGTTACTATCCGGTGAGGAAAGGCGAGACATTCAGTGGAAGATACCATGTGCTGCAGAATCTGGGGTGTGGCTACTTCTCAACAGTCTGGCTTTGTCAAGACATGAGGTGAGTTAATGAAAATGAACTAGCAGAAACTGGTACCTTGATAGGAATGCATTCCACTAGTGCAGTGGTTCTCAAACTTTTTAGATGCCCTAGAGGCTGCTACCTGATTGATAAATGCCTAGCGGTAAGGCTATAATGGTGATAGGGCAGTAGTGCTACCCTCCCAAGTAGCTGCTTGTTTAACCCTTGATGGACGTAGCCTAGTCTGCCCTGTCAGTTTTATGACCCAACAAAAACTGGACCACAACTCACTGGTGGGTACCAGACCTACAGTTTGGGTACTGCAGTTCTAGTGGATGAAGGTTCCACATGATATTTGTTGTTTTGGGTTGAAGGAAAGCAGTGAATTGATCTCTTTTTTTGTGACCGATGCCCACAGAGAAGTCACTCATTTCTAACCAGAATTCAGGGCAGAACACACGGGTTTCTTCCATTCCCTGTGTTATCTTCAAAACAACCTTGTGAGGTAGGTTATGCGGAGAGACAAGGCCTATGACTGTCACCCAGTGAGCTTCCATGGCTGAGCGTAGATTTGAACCCAGTTCTGAAATAGCTATAAGAGGAAAGCGAAACAGCTCTGAGCCCACGGAAATGTCTGCTCCTGTGATCAATCTGGTTTTTTCCCCTCCCAGGAAGAAAAGGTGTGTGGCTGTAAAAGTGCCCAAAGGAGGTGAAGATTTTGCTGAGGCAGCCCTGGATGAAGTCCTGCTTCTACGTTGTGTATGTAACTTTTGATCAATTGCATTTGAATTCCATTCTGTCTCCATGTTTGCCAGCTCAGTTTTTTAACCTCACAACAACCCTGTGAGGTAGGTTAGGCTGACTGACTGGCCCAAGATGACCCTATGAGCTTCATGGGATAGTGAGGATTTGATCCCAGGTATCTCCAGCCCTACTCTGAAACTCCAACCACTACACTGCAGTGATTGTCTGCTTTCAACTTTGTACCCAGATACCCAGAGGCTTTTCAAAGAACAAGCTGTCCCACTTACAAGTCTTGCATTAATGCGCCAATCCCCCTTCCAGGCATCCTACTAGAAGGGCAACATCTGCATACAGACGCATGAAAGTAAAATTACTTTGAATGAATACATAGATTAGTATCTTACCCTTCTATCAAGACATAGGTAGGCATGTTCCCCTATAGTGCACTCTGCGATTATTAAACATTTCATAAAGTACATTTTTGCACAATCTACATTTTGTATCATTTGATAATTTTTCAATTCTGGCCCATCGCATTTGTTCAAAGAGGCTGTTCATGGGCTGCTATATTAGTGATTCTGTTTCTTTCTTTAAAGTTCAGATGTTAACCATAGGCCAGGTTAACTTAATAATAATAATAATAATAATAATAATAATAATAATAATAATAATA
>JAJKFI010000004.1:2183306-2234266 GCA_029204185.1 Lerista edwardsae
CCCCCCCGCCCCGGAAGGTCAAGAGGGGAACAATTTTTAGTTTGAATTGGAGAGTGTTTCACAACTGTAGCTGCACCACATATAAGGCTTTGGCTTAAATTCTCATGTGAAATTTCTGTAATGGGCAAGCCTGAAGAGGTCTTCAACCCAACTTTAATTAAAGGCGTAGAACATGACTTGCAGAACTGTAAAATAATACACTTGCAACAAGTGACCTTTGTGATCCAGAGAATGGGAGGTTTGGGAAACTTCCAGATTGCAGTGATGTGCAGTCAATCCTCATTATCTGCTAGGGTTAGGTTCCTGGAAATCCTTGTGGATATTGAATTCGCAGATGAGTCATTGATCCTATGGGATCGATGGGGTTAGGTACAAGGGGTAACCTTTATTTGCCATTAAAAGAATCCAGCAGATAAGAGACCTTCAGGAAGCCAGCAGAATGCAGCAGGAAGTGCCAAAAGATCTCTGAATGCTGCAGAGACCTAGAGGCTGCAGGAATCTTCAGAATGGCACCTGCAACCAGCATGGACCCCTTAAACATGGACAGTGGATGCTTCTGCCAGCCATTTTAAAGGGGTCTGTGCTGGTCACAGCTGCCATTTTGGTCCTTGCAGCCTCTGAAAGGTCTCTGCATAGTGGATAACGAGCAGATAACAAGGAAAGTAGCAGTTCTGTCCCTCGCAGATAGAAAGGTCGGACAGAAAGAGGATTGACTATCACAGAATAAGGTAACTCTTGAGATGTTCCAGCCCTGATGATAAATACTAATTATATCAGAGGCATTTTTCTACATGGATCAAATGTAGTACAGGCAGGGTCCTGTCTCTGTGGGGGTTCTACTCCCCCTGCGCAGATACAAGGGAATGCTTTATAGATAGCACTCCCCTCCCTGCACCCAATACAGGTAAATTGGCTTAATGTAATAGTGCTTGCAGCGGAGGTGCTTCTTGCTTAACATTATTCCTTAAGTGAAAACCAAATGTGCAGGCAACATTCCTGCACACTACAGAGAGACTTAACAAGAAACAGAAACTGTCCTATTTCCTGTTAATCGCCCAATAGCTTGCAGAGTTGTTGCCTGCATGTTTGGTTCTTTAGTTAAAGAACATAACATAAGAAGAGCCCTGCTGGATCAGACCAAAGGCCCATCTAGTCCAGCTTCCTGTATCTCACAGTGGCCCACCAGGTGCCCCAGGGAGGCATGAGACAACAAGATGCTTGCATCCTGTTGCCACTCCCTTGCACCCGGTACCCGTAGCCCTCCACCTTTGTAAGGAGGTTGCACAATCCATCATTGCCTATAGCCCACAATGGACCTTTCCTCCAGAAATCTGTCCAATCCCCTCTTAAAGGCATCAAGACCAGATGCCATCACCACCTCCTGTGGCAAAGAGTTCCACAGATTAACTACCCGCTGGGTAAAAGAGTACTTCCTTTTATCTGTTTTAACTCTCCCAACCCTCAGTTTTAGCGGATGCCCCCTGGTTCTGGTGTTTTGAGAGAGGGAAAAGAACATCCCTCTATCGACTATCCCTTCCATGCAAAATTTTGTATGTCTCAATCATGTCCCCCCTTAGGCGCCTTTTTTCTAGACTGAAGAGCCCCAAACACTGCAGTCTTTCTTCATAAGGGAGGTGCCCCAGCCCCGTAATCATTTTTGTCGCTCTCTTCTGCACCTTTTCCAACTCCACTATGTCCTTTTTGAGATGACACAATATTCCAGGTGCGGCCTTACCATTGATTTGTACAATGGCATGATAATATTGGCTGTTTTATTCTCAACCCCTTTTTTAATGACCCCAAGCATGGAATTGGCCTTCTTAATTGCTGCCGCACACTGGGTCGACACCTTCATTGAATTGTCCACCAGCACCCCAAGATCTCTCTCCTGAGCTGTCACAGACAGCTCAGAACCCATTAGCCTATAGGTGAAGTTTTGGTTTTTTGCCCCAATGTGCATCACTTTACATTTGTCTATGTTGAAACGCATCTGCCATTTGGCTGCCCATTCCCCCAACTTGGAGAGATCCTTCTGGAGCTCTTCACAATCCTTTCTGGTTTTCACCACCCAGAAAAGTTTTGTGTCATCTGCAAACTTGGCCACCTCACTGCTTATCCCTGTCACCAGGTCATTTATGAATAAGTTGAAAAGCACGGGCCCCAAGACAGATCACTTTTTACCTCTCTCCATTCTGAAAATTGCCCATTGACCCCCACTCTCTGTTTCCTGGCCCTCAACCAATTCTGGATCCATAAGAGGACCTGCCCTCTTATTCCCTGACTGTGAAGTTTCTTCAGCAGCCTTTGGTGGGGGACTGTGTCAAACGCCTTCTGAAAATCCAGGTATATGATATCCACAGGTTCACCCACATCCATGTGCCTGTTGACCTTTTCAAAGAATTCCAAAAGGTTTGTATTGTGAGGCAAGACTTACCCTTACAGAAGCCATGCTGACTTTCTTTTAGCAGTACTTGTTCCTCTACGTGTTTTAGGATTTTATCTTTGATGAGGCTTTCCACCATCTTACCCGGAACAGACGTTAGGCTGACTGGCCTGTAGTTTCCAGGGTCCCCCCCTTCTCCCTTTTTTAAAGATTGGCGTGACATTGGCTATCCTCCAATCCTCTGGCACCGTGGCCGTTTGAAGGGACAAGTTGCATACTCTGGTTAAGAGGCCAGCAACTTCGTTCTTTAGTTCCTTAATTACTCTTGGGTGTATACCATCTGGGCCTGGTGACTTATTTATATGTAGTTTATCAATTTGATCTAAAACGTCTTCTTTATTAACCATTATCTGCTTTAATTCCTTAGTTAGGAAGGGCTGTTCGGGCTGTGGTATCTGCCCAAGTACTTCTGCTGTGAAGACGGACGCAAAGAATTTATTTAATTTCTCTGCAATCTTCAAGTCCCCTTTTATGTCCTCTTTCCTTCCCTCACCATCCAGCGGGCCAACCGCCTCTCTGGCAGGTTTCCTGCTTCTAACATATTTGAAGAAGCTTTTATTATTCTTTTATAATGAATATAAAATTATATTCATGCGTTCCTCAAATGCTTTCTTGGCCTCCCATATCACCTTCTTACTTGTCTTTTGCCAGAGTTTGTTTTTTATTCTCCTCACTGGGGCAATATTCTCCATTTACGGAAATTCTCCATTTACGGAAAGAAGCTTCCTTGCTCTTTACAGCTTCTCTAACTTCGTTTGTCAGCCATGCAGGCACCCTCCTGGACCTTGTCAAACCCTTCTTTCTTTGCGGTATACACTTCCGCTGGGCCTCTACTACTGTTATTTTAAACAGCCTCCATGCAGCCTGGAGGGATTGGACTCTTTTTACCTTCCCTTTCAATTTCTTTCTAACTAGCCTCCTCATCTGAGGGAAATCCGCCCTTCAAAAGTCAAGGGTTCTTGTGTCAGATTTGCTCTGCACTCTTTCCTGGACATGCATGGCAAAACCAATCGCAGCATGGTCACTGTTCCCCAATGGCTCAGTAACACTTACATCCCTAACTAGGTCCGGAGTACCACACAATATTAAATCCAGAGTCGCCTGTCCTCTGGTTGGCTCCATGACTAGCTGCTCTAAGGCACAGTCATTTAGCACGTCAAGGAATCCGGTCTGTCTTTCTTGACCAGAGCAGCAGTTGACCCAGTCAATATGAGGATAATTGAAGTCCCCCATGATTACAATCCTGTCTCTCTTGGTCACTGCCCTGATTTGTTTCCTCATTTCAAGGTCACCTTCAAGTTTTTGATCGGGAGGATGATAGCACCCCCCCCACACACACACACACTATTACATTGCTCTTATGGCCTGGTAGTTTAACCCACAGTGACTCTATGATGGAGTCAGGCCCACCTTCAGTTTCTACTCTGCTGGATTCAATCCCTTCTTTGATATAGATGGCCACCCCTCCGCCAACACGCCCTTTCCTGTCCCTCCTATAGAGTTTATAGCCTGGGATTACAGTATCCCGCTGGTTCTCTGCATTCCACCAGGTTTCCGTTATGCCCACTATATCAATTTTTTCCCTAGCCACCAAACATTCCAGTTCCCCCATCTTTGCTCGGAGACTTCGGGCAGAAGTCCGAAGAACGTTAAGCAAGAAGCAGCTGCACTGCAAGCACTATTACAGTAACATATGTAGTAGTATACACTACTACAGAAAATAAAGGTATTAGTCATGGGTGCCTAAGGGTACAGTTGTCGCCCCATAACCACGGATAAGTAAAACCATGGATACTGAATCTGTGGAAACGGGCCCACCTGTGACTGCACCAGAGTTGTGCAAGAACCATCCTGTTTCTGGCCTACTTTTTAAAAGCATCTGTATTAAAGGTTTTTGGGACCAATAAGAACAAAATATCTTTTGCTGTATAAGCCCATGTTAAAAATGGGCACATGACTGATTTAAGACAACTATTCTATATTTTCATTGAGGCCATCTGAAATAAACGAGTAAGGCTTTACAAAAGGCAGGGTAATAAGTAGTAGTAATATTACTAATATTAATAACACTGTTAAATAAAACAGATTTGCGTTATTAAACCTCCAAAACCATCTCCCAAGCTTTTCCCATCATCTTTACATGGATGATCTAAAGCTATACAGAAAATCACTGAGATAGAATTGCTTTTAAATACTGCCTGAATATATAGACAAAATATAGCAATGGAATTTGGACTAGGTAAATGTGAAACCCTATTAATAGGGGAATTGAAATGCAATATGGAAATAATATCAAGTGTTTGGAGGAAGAACATTACAAGTATCTAGGCATTCTTCAGGCGGAAGCCATTAAACATGCAGAAGTTAAAAGGAAGATCAGTATTGAATATAATAGGAGGGTGAAGACCTTAAAATCCAAACTCAATGCAGGAAACACCATCAGAGCAATAAACACATGGGCAATTCCAGTCATAGGATACAGCTGGCATAGTAGGCAGGACCCAGGTGGAGTTAGATCTGTTAGACAGGAAGAAAATGGCAATGAATCATGTCCTACATCCACGCATGATGTGGAGAGACTCTTTACCTAGAAGTATAGGTGGGCAAGGGATGTTACAAGTGCACTGAATTATGCAAGAAGAGAAAAGGACACTGCAAAAATATGTAAAGGATAGTGAAGAAGATGCTTTGAAACTGGTTTACCAAGAAAACACCTTAAATACTAGGGACAGGGATACAGTAACAACAATGTATAAAAAAGATCAAATGAAGATCAGGAGAGAAAAATGGCAAAGTGCTCCATGGTCTGTACATAAAAGACATTGCAGAAAGTGCTGATAATCACCAAACCTGGCACTGGCCAAGTAGATTAAAGGAGACAGAGGGATTAATCTTGACTGCTAAACAATTGGAGCAAAACTAAAATGCCACTGTTCTTTCAGATCCTTTAGAAATCAGCATTTTTTTCCATGTTTAGTTTTTTGTGCAAGTATGGGTTGCAGTGAGAATGAGTTGTAG
Organism: Lerista edwardsae; assembly: GCA_029204185.1. Taxonomy (NCBI): domain Eukaryota; kingdom Metazoa; phylum Chordata; class Lepidosauria; order Squamata; family Scincidae; genus Lerista; species Lerista edwardsae. Next base: position 2,188,768 of record JAJKFI010000004.1, read on the forward strand.
GGAAGTTTAACCATTTTACCTTAATACATTTATTTCTTTTGTACTGTTCCTTTTTGACCTCTAATTGCTGGTGTGTTTGTATATGCTTAATTTTTTTTTTTTTGCTATGCTAATTTTATGGTTCCAAGTTCTCAGAACTGTATGGATTTGGAGAAATAGTAGTTTTTTAAAGAAACCGTAGAAGTGATGAGTAGCCTGCCCTACTCGCTTCCCTGCAGTAAATATTTCCTCTAGGAGAATTTTGCTTCACATTTAGGGTCCAACTGAAGATCCATAGTAGTAAAGGTCCGTGCTCATTTTGAGATGGTTCTTTTGTATTTGAGGTTTTGCAGTGTAGTTATGTGGAGGAGTCATAGCTCAGTGATGTATAAGATGTAGGAAACTTCCCTGTGTGCTGTGAGACCATTGTTCAATCTAGTTCAGTATTACCTACACTGACTGGGAATGGCTTTCTAGGGTTTCAGGCAGGGATCTATCCCAGATTTTGAACTGGGGACTTCTGTATGCAAAGCAGGCGCTCTGCCACCATCCTACAGCCCTTTCCTAGATGGAGCACATGCTTCTTGTGCAGCATGTCCCAGGTTCAGTGTCTGTTACCTCCCAGTTTAAAAGGGGGAGTTGAGATAGCAAGGCTTGGCAAGACTCCTGACTGAGACCTAGTGCTGCTATCAATCAATATGGGCAATAATGGGCAAGCGGTCTGACTTGATGTAAAGCAGCTTTTTAACGTATGTCTTATGTTCCCACATTCCGCCCCGCCCATAGTCTCTTTAAAATGATGTAGTCTTACCAGCTTCTTGTATTGAAATCCATCTCTTCTTTCTGCTTCAGTATCTAGTTACAGAATGGCTGAATGACAAATCTGAGAAGCAGGAATGTCCCATCGAATGTCCTTTACGTATCACCACGGACCCAACTGTACTAGCTACCACCCTCAATATGTTGCCAGGCCTGGTCCACTCCCCGCTCATTTGTACCACACCCAAACACTACATCCACTTTGGCTCCCCTTTTACCCCAGAAAGACGGCGGCGACCTCTTCAGCTGGATGGAAACTACAGCTCATGTAAAAAGGTATGTCTACTTTCTGCTGTCAAATTTTCTTCCTAGCAAGGATGGCCCCTGCAGTACTCCATCTAAATCTTCTCCCCACAGTTTTGCTGCCTTTTTCTTACCCACTTCCCAGTGGAAGGGCAGACAGGCGAGTAAATACCGCCCTTTCCTTAACTTCCAAGAGCATGGCAGGCACCCCCTCTCCTCCTCGCTGCTTTCCAGTGAACAGCATGCACTGCTGTTCTTTGAAAACAAAGCAGCTCATTGGATGGAGGCTCCAATCCACACACCTGGTAAATGAGGGAGAAGGGAAGGAAGGGGGTTCTGATTTGCCTCTCTCTGCTCTCTTGGTGCTTCATCAGCACCAGGTAGGTGCAGAGAAATGATCTGGAAGTGTGGGAGCCTTTTTTCCCCAACAGTGGAGATGTCGCTGCCACAGTGCTCTTCTGACTTGCTCTCAGTAAGATCCTCTCAGTAAGATCCTGGAGAAGATTTGCGAATGCAGCAGAGTGTTGATGATTGTGGATAGATGGGTTGGGGCATCACTCATTCTCTGCCCCTTCAACATTGGCTGTGCTGTGCAACTGTTCCATGTCTTTTCAAGGCAAGGCTGGCCCTCCTTTCTAGTAAAATTTTGCCAGGACCTGTTAAATTTCAATTAAGCGTGTGCCTCTGGGGTCCAAAAAAAATTGTGATTCTTTCTTTAACTGTTTTTTATCAATACAGTCTGTGCTCAAAATATGAGAGGTATGGTTTTGCAACAGAGTAGGAAGGAGTCCAGATACATTTTTCTATAACACAACTGAGAAATGTTTGTCCAGTTTTTTCTTAAATATTAATAGAAAAAAGATTTCCAAATTTAAACCATTTACTCCAGTAAATATAGTGAGTTAGTTTTTTCTCAGTGTTAAAGCTTAATGATTGTCATCTCTTTTAACACACACAATCCATACCTTGCAAGGGTTTTTTTGGCCACTCCTAAATGTGAATAAGCAATGGACTGCATATATGGTTCAGGTGTGGTGTGCTTGGTGTACCCTGATGAAATGTCTTATAGCAGTGGTCATGACCCTAATAAATGAGTCTGGGGACCCACCACCAATCTCTCCCGGGACTTGATCCACCCACCCCGCACCCATTGCTGCTTGCTCCATGTCCCCCTACTACTTGTATCTTTGCAACAATTGCATGAGGCAGCAGCCTCAGCAGGACAAGACAACAAGAAGAGGCTGTGAGATATAGTCCTTGATATCTCAAGAACTGTTTTTATAAGGCAGTACCATTACTGGATTGGATCCAAGCCTTGCACAGAAAGGTCGCCAGCCCCCCCCCCCCCCCCGAGTCTTCACAACCCTATTGTAGTCACAACCCACAGGTTGAAGAACACTCTCTTACAGAATTTGTTTTGAAATGCTAACTCTGTGTTTAATGTTATTGCAGAAACATGTAGTTGGTAAATACTGATACAGCTGGTAGTTGGAAACAATAATTGTGACTTCTGGCCTGTGTGTGTGTGTACAAAACCTAGTATGGATTAAACTCTTTCATATAAAGAAATGTTTCAACTAATTGTGCTATGGTATGTCAGTGATTCAGTGTTCAGGAAGATTGGGATGAAATCTTTTGCCCCAGCTACCTTTCCTTTGCTAATGGACTCCTTAAATAGATGCCCCTTCCCCAATTCCCAGCTCCTTTTACTAGTCTGTACTAGTCTTGTGTTGTCCTCTGACCATTTCATAGCTTGCCCGAAAAACATCCAGATTGTGCCTATTCAATTATAAGTTCAACTTGAAGCAGTCAAGCTAAATAACCTCATGTGATGTAGGCTTTTATGCAAATAGCTTTATTTTCAGTGCTGAATTTGAGTTGAGTGCAGGACATGAGCAGCCTTTTTCATAAACCGATTAAGGTAAAATCATATTCCCCACCCCACCCCCGGAGATGGTGTTTACTGATATGGTGTGAATTGCTGAAGGTGTGCATTCAGCAAGGTTTATTTTTTACAGCGTTGGATAAAGCAAGCTCTGGAAGAAGGGATGACTCAAACGTCAGCTACTTCCCAAGAGATCAGAACCCAGTGTCTATACCAAAGCAATGAGAGCAGTAGCATCTCTGGCATCTGCAAGGACAATGCAGGTTAGTTGAGATGCCTTCGTTCACTGAGGGTGGGGTGTTATCAATGTCTACCTTGCATGGTCCCAAAGGGCATGTATAAATAGATGATCATGTCTAATGTACTTTAGGCCACCAAATATCAACCCAAATAAGAGTCTTACAGCTGTATTGGATAGTAGTGGACAATTATACATATAGAAAAGATACTTTTGTTCTGTATACTGTTCCGTATTGCACTACGTACTGTTAGTTTTGCTCTAAGTTTTGCCACAGGTGAGAGTTTAAGGAGTGCCACAACTCTCATTGTGTATTCTTTCCCTTCATGCCATGGTTGTGTTGCACTCCCGCACACCTCAGCTCAGCCTGCTGTGCCGGAATGTAAAGGGAACAAGCAGCAAAACTGCACGCGCTGCATGAGTGAAAGTCTTTTTGCTGGGTGGCTGCTCATTCCAACTTCTCCTTTAGTGAGAGATTAAACATGGTTCTTTCAATGTAGATACCCACTCCTTTTTACTACCAAGGTCAAGGAGAAACCCCCCTCCTCCCCCATTTGGGCTCCTCAGGAACTAGACTTACATTTTTACCCCAGGAAGGAGGCATACTGCCTGAAAGCCAGTGCCTTTTGCTTGTCAGCTTTCTTCTATCTAACTTCAGCTGGGGAAACAATTGGTTGAAAAGCAGGCACCTGGCTACAAAGCAGCCACTCTGCATCACTAGAGCTTACATCTGTGAGCAAAGCAAAAAGCTGAGTTTTAAAAATAGTAACTTTGCATCTGTCTTTGCAGAGGAAGAGGGTGGCGATCTACCCAAGTCAGGGATCAGTTTTCCAAGGACGGCAGACGAGGCCCTAGGCAGTGTACAGATAACTGTTTGTTACACAAAGGTTAGATTCACCTAAAGTGGACAAAGCACTAGCTCTGGGAAAACTTATCATTCTGAGTGAGCAAAATAAAATGTGGAAGGCATTTTAATGTTTCTTCTAAGATATGTCTATTAACTCGGGGTGGATTCTTTGAGGCACTAATCTAATAGTTGTCTATAATATTTTATATGACCACAAAACCATCAGGCTCTCAAGGGTTATATTGGACATCTGATTAGCTTCTGTTGCAGGATATGAAGAAAAATTGGGAAGGTCAGGTTAATTCAGCTCATCTGCTAATGAATAGTGGGAGAAATGGATCAAATGGCCTGATTGGGATGAAACAGGGTGGCTTTGCACAGCAATCTTGTGTAAAAGACAGAAGGGTCTCAGGGAAACAGCTCAGGGTACTTGTAATGGCTAGTGAAATCGGAATTGTGGAGTTAGAAATTGGCTGTGACACTATACTGATGCTGAGAATTTGCCATGTAATTTCCCACGATCCATGTACGGTAATCCTGGAGGCTGTTGATCAAGAGGGGAGAGATTAGAACATTCTTTTTAGTAGAGTTGATGTGGACTATCAGAACAGCGAAATTTCCACTGAATAATGGGGCTGTCAGTGGCTCAAGGAAGCTCTGATTTTTTTGGAAGCAAGGCTGTTAGTGGAATGTGGAGTACCTTTTTTGGATTCCAGACTGTATGGCAGCTGTTTATCAGTGAGCAACACCTGCACAGTAGGAAGACTATTTAAGTATCTGACCATGTGGACAGAGGTTGATTGCATGATTCTTGGAAAATATCTATAGGGTAACAGTGGGGCATAGAATATCTGGATGTAAAAGCTATCCCAATACTATTGTGGGAATGTACATCATTAGAAAAACCCTTGGTCTAGTAAGCAATCCTAGATTCTATGTGCAGAAGACAGTGGAAGGCAAATGGAGACTACTCTAGTCCCTCTGAATCTTGTCTGGAACAATGGCATGCCTGGCGGGGGGGGTGTCCAGAGGGACACATGACTGCGGGTAGCATTCTGAGTGCCCCCTGCGGCCGCCCACTAGCCTACCCCTTAAGTGCAAATGAAGCCGACAGGCTTCGTTCCTGGGGTTGGATGGGTGGATGGAGCCACTGCAGCTGCCCACTTACCAGTCCCTTAAAAAAGCAGGCGGTGGGCGGGCGGAGCATTTGGGAATGGGGCGTGGGAGTAACTGCAGTGATGTCATCGCTTTTGGGTGGGGTGGCAGTGGGCTGGCCTATCCTCCAGGAAGATCAGGTCTCCATTTGCCAAGTGTTCCAACTGTGTTCCTACAAGGACAGTGGAATCTAAGACGGTAAAATTAATGGGGACTCATTAGTGAACACTATTTGCATGATGGAACTGAGAATCTTTATTTGAGGATAGGTTCAAAATCTTTAGGGGCAGAAGAATTTAAAAAAGAAGACCTAGATGTGGTGGCATGGGAACCTTGCTCCGGGAAAACTTACTGGAGAGCTTGTGAGCATGTATGCAGGAGATGTGTCCAGCATAGTGCTGGATTAGTTTTCAATTCTTGTTACCCTGGTTTGACTCCTTACTCAATTTTTCATTTGTCAAATGAGTAAGCATGTGGAAGAACTCACTTGTACCTCAGGAACACAGATAGCTTCAGTCAAATGGAGCTATTTTTGGATAGGAATATCCTGGCTGTGCAAATCTGATGTCATTGTTTTAGACCTTAGCAGTCCAATACACAGCCCCCTATTCCTCCGACTGGCACTGCATTGCTGCCCTTTCAAGCAGACAAGCCTTTGCTTTTCTGCTCACGCAGGGCATGCTGGGGGAGCGAGGCGAGACCTCTCCTAGCATGCCTTGCCCTCCAGTTGCTGAGCAAAGGCACTGAACAGCACCTTCTCGCTCATTAGTTGGAGTGGGGCGGGTGTGCTGGTGGCTTCTCAGTCTCCCTGCTGGGCTGTTCCTGCTGCTTCTCCTCAGCAGGGAGATTTTAAAAAGCCCCTCAGCACCCACTGCCACCTCCATTCTGAGCCAGTCAAATAACTTTGGTTCACGCAAGGGTCATGTGGCTCCCCTGACTGCCCACCCTGTTTTAGACCATACCCCTAACCTGAGGGGAAGGGGGTTGTGGTCCATTGGTGGAGATGAGAAAGCGATACGTTGGGAGCTGGCCTTTGGGCTGCATAGAACAATTCCTGGAGCATTTCTTCTTGACTTGGTTCATTTTCAATAGGGCCTGAAAATGCAGTTAGTTGCTGTTGTTTGATGAATACTGTCCTCACTCCATTACTTCTTGCGCCCCCACATTTTCCTTGTTTTATGATAGGCTGAAGAGTTCCTTATCTATTGTTGTAGCTCCATTGATTGGTATTAGAGCCAAGAGCCTTTCTATACTGCAGATGCCATAGACAGCAATTTGAGTATTCATGCAGATGGAGCAGCCCTTGGGAGTAGACTAGGAGGCTCTGTAATGGTAGAATCACCATCTGGGTTGTGTCATACATTTCAGATTTACTGAGTCCCCTGAAGAAGTGGAAGTCTCGTTACCTGATGGAACAAAGTGTTACCAAGTTACTGAGGCCATTGTCTCCAGTTACTCCTCCACTTCCTGATCCCTTGGTTCCTGATTCTCTGAGCCCACACCTCACCAACTCTTCCTCATCTATGCCAGGAGAGGAGGAATGTCGCAGTGGCTGTGGCATCATTTTCTCACCAATTCCTTCCTTGGCTGCTAGTCGTTGCAATACTCCACTACAGTTTGAGGTAAGTTGGGGGTGGTAGCTCAGCAGGCCTAGGACTTGTGCACCCAAACTGCTTTAGAGGGTCAGTTAACTAATAGATATGCGCATGGGTTTAAAGTGAAACTTCGTGCTCTCACTGAATCAGACAGCAATAGACTAAAGTTTCCATTCTCGTTTGTTACATTGTAACATGCAAATTTGGAGGTACCACTGCTCCCTCTCCTGTTCTCCTTAATCCCAGTTGTGTTTTGCAGTCCCCATAGCAGCATCCAAAGACTTTGCCACATTCTGGGCTGCTTCTGTCCTGCATGCACGTTTTAGCAAACCCCAAGTTTTAGAGAACATCAGCTACATTGCATTCCACAACTTTCCCATCTGCACAGTGCTGGCTTCCCATTCCTCTAGCAGCCACTGGCTTATCACACTTTTGTAAATGTTTAGAGTACCAGGCAGATTGGGCTCCAGACAAACAGGTGTGTTGCTTGCACTATGAAGTATCCCATATCTTAATGCATCCCATTCCTACCTTCTTTCAATATGGTGTTTCAGTGCTGGAAAGAGAGCCACTAAACTCTAGATTTGCCCTTAGCCAGAGCCTCATAGAAATATTTGTCAGGAACAGTCAGGTGGATTATGGGCGTTTTGGAATCCTGATCCTTCGTCGTTTGTGTTTATGATCCAATTGAGGCTGCCCATCGCTGGGAATTGAGTTTCTAACCTGGGCTCTGCATGCCAAGGGTGACCCAAACGTTGTAACAGCAAACTAAATTCTACAAGTTTTATAAATTCTCAGGGTGAAAAAACAGGAGTTTCCTTATACTTTGCAGAATTAAAAAATGTTTACTGTTTTGCAGAACTTTTTCTGCTGTTGCTAGTCATGGGGAAGGAGGTCATACCAAAAGCAGTCTAGTCTTCTGGGCAATGATTTGGGGTTTTACTAGGAATGTATATCATAAAGATTGATATTGGTCCCAATTTGTGCTCCTAATTTTGAGAAGGTTCTAAGGGAGAACTGCTGTTGTCAAAGCAAATCTTAGTCAGTCTACAAACCTGCAGAGGCTTCTGTTTTCTGTAAGAAAGGCGGCTCCTTCTGCTGTGTGTGATTGAGTCTCTTGCCCACCCATGCCCTTTCTTCCCCAGTTGTCTCTGTTGAGGTTTTTCTTGTTTGCACCATTCCACTTATTCACAGTGCTTAATTTAAAATATTGGTATTCTGCCTTTCCCCCAGAAATCATTATCCCAAAGCATAGTAGTATTTTAAGAAATCCTCCCTATCACCATAAACATCTGATAAAAGTGAGCCAAAGTAGTTCCAACAGTCATCATGCAAGCACATTAGTCAGTTGAAACGTGTCAATATGCTACAAAAATCTATTTCTACTGCCACACAAGTATAGCTAATAAGTACAGCAGGCCCTTTTTATCCACAGGTTTGGCATCTGTGGATTTGAGCATCCACGGGTGCTCAGTGCCCACTGGAGCCCATCAACCTGACCAGGCCTTCAGAATGCCCAAAATAGGCTGAAAAAGCAACTTCTGGTTTTCAGCCAAAACTGGAAGTGACTTTTTATTGCCTTAGAAGGCATTATGGGCCCCATGAAAGCCGCAGGGTCTAGTTTCACTACCATCCCAAAAACTGCAGATTTTGAACATGCATGGTTTTTCTTATCTGCAAGGGTTCCTGCAATGGAACCCCCATGGATAATAAGGGCCAGCTACATAGGCCCTTAAAAACCAGGCAACAAGGACAGCAGTCGCAGCACCAAAAAAGGCCTTCCCAACTGCCAGTTTTAATCTCAAGGAAGTTATCTCACTGTGCTGCATGGTTTAGACCCAGCACTAGGCCCTAAGAAAAATCTGCTTCATAGGCCTCTCAGTTTAGCAATCTGAAGTTGACTTCCTAGATAGGTCCTGAGATGTTAAGCCCAGTCTGTTGCTTAACCAGATATTCAGAGTGAATTCCAAAATAGCGTTTTTGGCAAAGGGATTTGGGGCACAGTGACATCCACTTAAGCAAAGAGGGGTTTTCAGCCTGGAAAGTGCATTCACACTTACATATTTATATAAGTGTAGCTGTGTAGCTACACTGTGTAACTGATTGTAATGTATGAACCCTGGCCTCCCTCTTAGTGAATGACTTCGAATAGGTCAGTCACAATTGGGGTGCTCTTGAAGTAGGGAGAGTAGCGTTGGTTGTGCTAAAAGAGACATGACTTAGAGATTTTTGAGCTCATACTGCTCTTCTTCCACCCTCTCTTCAGCCTGCTATGACTTGAACAACTTTCAGGCAGCCAGCATTTTCCTATTGCAACTTAACAACTCCTTATTATGTCTGGGGCAGAGCTGCCAGCTTCTGTAACCCAGAAGTTCTCTGAGGTTAGCGTCCCCTCCTGTAGCCTTCCTCTGGCAGCTAGAGTGTCCCCAGCACCAACTGGGTACAACAGGCAAAGCCATGTCCTATATTGATGAAAGAAAGGAGAGTAATTTCCATGCAGCATTGTGTTTCAGATAGAGAACTTTTGGTGCTTCATTACCATTTATACTCCTGAAGCAAGTACCCTTCCTGCCTGCTCTGGTGGCCCATCTCAAAAAGCAACTAGTTAAAAGTTTTCCTGCATGTGGCCTTCATCCCCAGCCTACTCTGAAAGCAAGATAATGTGGGTAGAAAGTGAAGTGGTTGAAGTCACTTACTAGTTCCAACTTGGATGGGCATGCTAGTAGTGTATTGATGGTGGCCTATGAAAGAGTCAGGCTCTCCCCCACCCCAGTTTCCCATATTGTCATGTCAGGCTAACTTTCCCAGGTCTAGATACCCCTGGAGGATAAAGAAATAGACTCTGCTCTCTAACTTCTGTACTGTACTGTCCTCTGGTTTGGATACTAAAGATGTAGCATGAGACACAGTAACCCTCCTGTCTTTCTGTTCTCCATCTCTAGAAACCATGTAATGTGTTTAGTTCCCTCTAATTTCTGAGGCCATCCCTAGGATAGTGTCTGTTTTCAGAATAGCTGTGGCTAACCTCTGCTTTGTTTTTTTACTTTATTTTATTTTGCTTCTTGACTTGTAAAAGTAGATGAATAACAAGATGCTTTTCCCTCCTAGAACGTATCCTCCCCTGAGAGTTCCCCTGCGCATAGGCCCGAGTCCCTGTCGCCCGAGGTAGTTATCACACCATCTCAATTGGAGGCGGAGAGCTTGTGTGTGTGCGCGTGCATGTGTGTGCGTGTGCATGCTTGGAGGGAGGAGGGTAGGGGGAAGCAGTGGAGAATAAGAATGGGGAGAAAGGGGCAAGTTGATTCCTTTGTAGCTTCAGTTGAGCAGAATTGGGGGCCAAGTGTTAATCTTTCTGAAGCAACATCTGAAGGAGTTGAGAAAGAAAAACTGAAGCATCCAGGGCTCAGATGGCAAATTGCTGGTGACTGATCAGGGCCTTGTCACAAGGATGTGTGTTATGTACATTGTAGGCTCAGCCATATCTTGTTCTTTTCCAACATAAATAGTCACACTTCTACTATGTCAAAACCCTCTAGGCTTCAAGATTCAAATTCTGCAAATCCATAAATAGACATTTGGCTTTTTTTTGCAGAATTTGAAGTCTGAAAATCATGAGGGCTTGGTGATTGGAGTATTTAAAGAAGCCGGGGTATTCTGTTTATAGTATAGTGTGACCACAGTTTATGGTTGACCACAGTTTTCATGGAAAAGCTATATAAAAATTAGATAAGTGTATGAGTAGGGAATATACCTGGAGGGCAAATCACGATTCACTGTGAAGAAGCTTCGGTGCTTTTGGCAAACTTGCTTGCTCATTTGAGGGCTTCTCGATCAGAATTAAAATCTTGTCAGGCTCCCTGAACACAGTATGACTAAAGTGTGACGAGAGTCTTCTGCAACTTTATATTGAATCTGGTTAACTGTAAGCATGAACGTTTCAAACAAATACCAAAGAGGAGATTGGCGGGGGCCTAGAAAGACCTCTGTCACAGAACCAAAGTGCTGAAATGTCCAGTGTACTAGATGACAGCATTAAGAAAATTCATTGCAAAGTAGCATGGTGATGAGTGGATGAGTTTCCAGCCAAAGCAAGAAAGCATCCATCTGGTTGCAGCCCCCGCTATGTTGCCGTATCAAAGTACGGATGTATGAAGCTACATGTCACAGGATTCTGGCAAAAGTCCTGTGGGCAGTTTCATGCATTAATCTCCCTTTTGGGAAACACAAATCTGCTGCACACATGATCTAAGTATTGTCAGTAGGGGAGAAAACGCTCATGCTGTAAACTGCATGATATAGTCCATATATGTTTTCCTTACTAGAAATTAATATTAATGTATGAAACACACACACGATTGTCTTCACTCACTAAAATGGCACGGAGTGAGGAGGCTTGCTGTTAAATGGATAGGGCCCACTTACTTATTCACATGGGGAATTTTGTATTGAATTTTGATAAAAACAAAACTGTAAATGTAGCAGGGAAACCCAACTGACACAAACATCATTAGCCTAAGTCCTATTTGTTCTGTATTTTGGCGTAATGTGCCATTGTGGTGCAGTTAGGCAAAAAGGCTTTATTCCCTCCTTCCAAATAGGTGTACTAGTAGAAGGGTATAAACTGAGAGACTTGTGTTCAGGTGGAGCCTTTTTATCTGTTAAATGAAATCCATTTAAGAAACAAAGAGATCCCTTTAAAGACAAAGATGTCCCAGTCAGCATTTTATTTAAGGTCAGCATTTTTAAAAAAGCTTCTCTTACCATGGCAATGAGGCTTAGACAGATTAGTATCAATTTGCTCTGAGATAAGACCTTTTCACTCTGGTGCAAGGCAAAAAAAAGCAAACTGGAAGTGATTAATTACACTTCCCAGTCTCCAGGGCAGGGGAGGTCTTATCTCAGAACTAATTAATAGTAATCTTCTTGCCATAGTAAGAGAAGCTTTTTTTAAAAAAAGAAAAGCTGACTGCTAATTAAAGGAACATGTTTAAGTTAAACGAAGGGCACTTCTCTCCCTTCTGTGCTGAGACAAATCAGCAGATTGGAAAACCGTGGATGAGAAGGCTGTACCTGTATTTCCCAAACTCAGGGTTATGGCTAAGAATGCTTGAAGTGCAATATCCTGTTTTGCTTTGTAGTAGTGGCCTAGGCTTAGGTTGTACAGTCATGTCAGTGCTGAGCAGAACCCTGCAGTTATCCTAGCACAAATGTTGCCAAGTCATATGGTGTTGTTATGGGGAGTACTAAGTGTCTGAGGCTACAATCCTATGTATACTTAAAACAATAGCATTCAAACTTTTTAGACCAGGACCCACTTTTTAGAATGACACTTGTGTCCGGACCCACTGGAACAGGTTTCAGGTTACAGGTCATTAACCTGAAAGTGATGTGGCAGGAAGTGACATCATCAAGCAGGAAGTGCTGTCATTGTAACATAATAAAATGACACTCCTGAAATGCAAACTGGCATTCTTGGACTGCAGCAATTGTACAACCATGAAACATCCCTGACAGAAAGCAAGATTAGGAGAAAATATTATGTAAAAGCACTGAACTAAGAACTAAATTTTTTTTTAAAACCCTCACTTGAAAATCAAAACTGTTAACACTCACAATAGGTATATAACAAGAGCAAGGTCTGCAGTTTCCAAAATGGCTGCTCCCAGCTTTTCACGACCCACCTGACATCAGACCCACCAAGTGGGTCCCGGCCCACAGTTTGAATAACGACTTACAAGATACTCCCATTTAAATCAGTATGATTTCAGAGTGAACATGCGTAGGATTGTGCTGTGAATATAATTTACTTATGAATCTAACATGCAGGTCATTGAGGACTGCTGAGGGAGCACCGTTGTTTAGTGTAGGTAGCCTAGAGGCGGAATATTGGAACAAATAACACTTTAAAAGCACTACCACACAGAAGGGGGCCCAGCTATACACAATTGATAGAAATACAGCCTAACCATAGGCATATCTTGTATATCTGAAGAGGCGTCATGGATTGACTTTAGGTTCATGGGCAGTACACTGTCAGAGTTGTATTATAAGAATGAATTGGGAAAACTAGGTTTATACCCATATGCCTTAATTTGATCAGAGAATGCGTGGCTTTTGCAGAATCTTCACATTTAGGATAGGGAGGGGCAGTAGATATGTAGAGATGGGCATGGGGGGCAATAGAAGGAGGTAGCAAGCAGTGCAGGGTGCAAAACTTGCACCTTCATTGAAGGGAATAGCTCTTTTCCTCTCTGGTTTGTGAACCACTGCCCAACCATTATGAAAATTTATCCTTGCAATAACAGGGGCGACAAACCTGTTAAATCTGAGAAATCCAGGATATACAGTCCAAGATTCTATATATGCCAACTTCTGCATTACTTCGGGCTATGTTGGTTTGTTGAATCTTGAGAGAGGAAGAGATCTCCCAGTGTTGTCAAAAAAGGCATGCCTGCAATGTGTGGCTGCGGTAGTTCTCCACGCAGAGGTTGACTGGTAAGAGTACTTAGTGTGTGGTGTACCTGCTTGCCTTGAACTTTTTGTTGATTCTTCACCTTTTATTGAAATGGTTGTGACGTTATATGTTAAATGATGACTTCTGGAAATACACCAGGGCTTATGTGAGCACCAGAACCTCCATCTGAGAAAGTGGAGGGGCCTTGCAATCTCTTGCCTCCAGAAAGTCTGCAGCATAGAGTGACTATGCAGCTAAAAGAACAAGCAGGAAGGAGGGCGAAGCAGAACAGGAAGAGGTTGCTGTAGGTTGGGAACCAAGAGTGGGAAGGCAGTGAGGGTTGTGTCTATTGCTGGGGAATCTTTCTTGACTTAAAGTGTTTCTCTCTGTCTGCCCCTTTCACCTGGTTCTCCATCCCATTCAATCTCCTCTCTCCTCCCCCTCCCTTTTCATACACCCTTGTTGGCTATTCTAGCTCTGCCTCCGAACAGACCTTGATGTGCCGAAGGCAGGATTCCTGGATGCCAGCAATAACAGCTGTCCAGAGAGGCCATTGCTGCTCCCTTCAGGGCATTCGGATCCAGCCTCCCAGCCCTTGGAGACCAGCTTCCCAGGAAAGAGTGGAGAAGCCCAGACGCTGCTAAGAAGCTCTGATCAAGCTTTTCGGACAGAGTTTAACTTAATGTATGCCTTCTCCCCGTTGAACGCTATGCCTCGGGCAGATGGATTGTTACGAGAATCTCCCCAGATGGCTGATGGGAAGCCTCTGAACCCAGAAAGGGGTTGCTGCAGCTCTCCTGCAGAGGGGTACTTTGGGAGACATGAACAGGCACTTCTTAAAGAAGCCTCACACGGATCAATGGCCCTCTGCAGTGAAAGGGCTTGTGAAGGAGTTAAATCTGCCACCCAGAACCCACCACAGCGGAAAAAGGCAAGTATTCATTGTGACTGGGGGCATGGTAGAGACTGTTGTGAAGGTGGAAGATTTGGAAGGGTGGGTGTGGGAAGAAGGGCATGAGGAGAAAATTATACAGAAGGATACTCAGAAAATGCTGAGAAAAATGTCTGTTACAGTGAATGAGAGCAACAGCTGGGGAATCTGTTTGATGTAGAAGCAGGATAAAAGTAGACAATTGCCTTTAAATTCAGAGGAGTACAACAGGTGAGAATACAGAGTATTAAAGGGTTGTTTAAGCTTTGCTTCAGGGAGTGTAGTTGCTTTGGCTGTATTTTTTTATTCAGTCTGAGGTAGTGGTTCTCAAACTGTGGGTCCGTGGCCTATCAATGGGGCACAACCCAATTTTGGGTCTGTCGCGAAGTTGATAAGGCAGATTACGCTATGTGCATCAAGGGTGAAACAACCTGCTACTTGTTGGGGAGTACTGTGGCCCAATCACTATTATAGCCACAGAGGCTTGAGTGGCTGGGAAAAAGAAACTCTTTTAAAGTGGGTACGGATTCCAAAAACTTTGGGAACTACTGGTCTATCTTGTAGCTTAAAACCAAATAGCTGGCTGCTGTGCAGATTCTGGGTGAGGCTCAGAGGCTCCCAACAGGCATAAACAGGAGAAGAGCTTTCTTGCTTGTGCTTGATGCTAGAAATATAAGGCACTGTCAAGCTTATCTCAAGGTTCATCCAGCTATGGGAACTCCTATTGCATTTCAATTATCCATAAGCAGAGATGTTTGTTTCCCATGAGTAAAATAGGTTTAGTCTAAATCTTATTGAATGCAATGGGCTTTCTTTTAAATAAAATAAAAAGCACCATTTTCAAAAACCTCTACCCGTAGGTGGAAAGCTTATTCTGACTTGTACTGAAAATAGCCCACCAAGTAGTCTTTCATCAGCTACCCTTCACTCATCCTTAGGCTAATTTGTCTTTCTCTCCCAGGTGTCTCTGCTGGAGTACCGCAAACGGAAGCAAGAAGCCAAGGAGGGAGGTGATTCTGCTCGATGCACTGGGACACCTACTCGCCTGGGCAGCAGTTGCTCTGGGGCAGATGTGGATGCTGGTGTTGTGCACAGCTCGGGAGGGCGTGCCCTGGCCTCCCCACAACATGGGTTTTCCCCCTCGCATCCCTCCGTGTCTCACCTAGAGGAAGTCAGCCCACCAGAACCAAGGGGGAATGCACACTCTAAACCCCAGGATAGCATCAGCAGTAGGTGGTGAGTGTTGACCTCCTGCTGAGTCTTGGAAAATATGCAAAAGCATGAGGGTGTGCGGGGAAGGATATGTTCAGTCTTAGACAAGGTTCAGCCTGGTGAACGTGTCAGACAGTTGGCAGTGCAGAACTGGAATGAGAGGGGTAGAGCTTGGTATTTGTCAGCATGTAGGTGAATTGAAAGTTGTGGAGTTTGAGGTCACCCATGGACAATATGTAGAGGGAGAATAGCAAGGGGTCAAGAACAATGCCTGGAGGGATCCTGACAGAGAAGAGAGCAACTCCCTCCTCAACACTGTACGAATGATTAGATGAGCAGAAAGAGTTTACACCACTAGTTTTCATCCCTGCTGATCACACTGGGGTTCACCTTAAAAAACTAGGATTGTATTTGCAATTGCATCACACTGCAGCATTCACGGCATCCATCAAATTTCTGGAGAATTCCAACTGTTTTACAAATATTATAAGTTCTTGCCCTAATGGTTGTAAAGAGCAGCTTTAAAAGGAAAGCTGTACCAAAGAAAGTTAAAGGCTGCAGTTAGACTTCCAGGTCCGAGCACTTTTCACAGCTGTCTGTCTCTCTGCTGCAATCTGTACTTCTTTGCTTCAGTCTGCATTCTTGCCAATACTCTGGGGGTGCTGCTATTCTGACAGTAATGCTACCCCGTTTGCAAGTAGAAGCGTACCTAATTTTGCATGAATTAACAGCCATGTAAGCTGGTGGTACTTCTGTTGCTGAAGTATTTTAACCCAGTTTGTTTTTAAACCAGTTATACAGATTGTTGTAATCTACGTAAGAACTATTTTGCTGGATTGGACCAAAGGGTTACCTGGTCCGGCATTCGGTTTCTAACAATAGCAAGCCAGACCCTTCTGCAAAGCTCACCCACCAGAAATATTGATATGGGTGTGCTCAGATGTTGGCTGATGTTCTTCTCCCAATTCCTGTTGGCGGCAGAGCTGGTTACCTGAGTTGGTTAGTCTCCATCTGCCTTTGTGTGCAACTTACTTGATCTTTTCTACCCTAGACACTACACTGCAGGCAGGTGCTAACTTTCAGTCTTATTCCACACTTACCCAGGAGCCTCCACAGCCTTGCTGCATTCTGCAGTATCGACATACAATTTTTGTTTCTAAAGAAATGAAGTTTCTGTCTCTTTCAGTTCCCAAGAAACTGCCTTTACCATCTAAGCAGTTGTGCTGCTGCCCTGTTATTCCCGCCTTGCAGGAAACTTTCTCTCCAGCCAAACAATAGCAGCAGTGAAGGTGTGAATCCACCCCTCCCACAATCCCACTTGCCTTTGTGAGGTGTGAACTGGCCCCGTTTACCTCTCAATGGGATGTGGATGTCTAGCTAGTCCATGTGGAAAGGAAAATATTGAAGACATGACAGGGTCGGAGCACGAAGAGTACAGCATGTGAAGTTAGGATAAAACATTGAACTCAAAATGTTAATTTGCTTTGTGTGTGGTTGGGGTACTAGGTGGGGGGATACTCCTTAAATTTGAATTGTAAACATAATTTGAGTCCGCTAATATTATGGCTTTCCTGAGTATTCCCAATTTGTAAAATGTTTCACAAGCCCATTCTCATTAATTATAAGTACCCTGCAAAGTAGTTTTACTGATAGCAAAATGGAATTGATGAAAGACAGGGACCAGCCCAAAGCTACATCCGTAAGTCCAATTCCCATTTGGTTTAATAAGTGAAAAAAATCTATATCAAGCATGCTTAATTAGATGAAAAATACATTTCTCAATCTGAAATTACCTTGGCTGGACCAGTTATGGTGACAGTAAGCGGCAGAGCCCTTATTTTTTTTCTCCAATCTCTGTGTGAACCGAAGCTTTCTTGTGCAATCCTACGTGTAAAATACCCTTCCACAGTGACTGTCCTTGCTCTTCCAGAGCAAACCATTCTAATTCATGTTGGACCCCCAGTTAAGATTTTAATTTGGAAAAATGACTACAATTTAGTTGGATAGACTTAACCTAAGCAATTAAGATGCCTGTTCTTCAGCTTCTCTTAGTCCAGGGTAGTTGCCCTCTGCTTCCCCAGAAATGTTAGAGGTAGGCTGCAGGACCTACATCGATTATGAATTTATTCACTTTTAGAAACAAGCACCATCATGTCTTAGAAAGATACTTGCCCTTGCATCTTAGGGCAGCAAGTGTAAAGCATAGTGTAGTACGTGCATAAGCCCTAAGGAGTATGTTGTGCTCCTTAGAATAGAATTTGCATAATCTCTGTGGGAACAAAGCAGATCCCCTCCAGGCTGCAAGGGACCTTTTGGCATTCTTGTTCTTGCCATGAATTCTTTCGTAGGAAAGCCTGCTTGAAGGGGTTCCACTGCTGTGCTCTCTCTCATGCCAATCCCATCTTCCCCCTTTTGTGTCCTGCTGCAGGATGGTGCCCACCTCAGTGGAGCGGCTTCGAGAAGGTCGTGGCATCCTCGAAAAGGTTTTACGCAGCAGTGCCAAGATATGTCAGAGAGGAGAGCCTTCTCCTACCCGGGAGAGTGTAGGGGAGAGAGAAACGGGTAAGTGAAACGGTCGCACTGCAGTTCAGTCCTGTGGCAAAATTCTCCTTGGGAAGGCAGAAGCCGTGGGCTTGGCCTTCCCCTATGGGATCCACTGCATCTGCCTGATGGAAGCCGGCATCCCTTCAAGCGAAGCTGTTGAGAAAAGTTCAGTAAGCACCTGTCTATTATGCCTCTAAGTCATATGCACAAATCGTTATAAATGTTGCATATTTAAAAAGTGGGTGGGGAAGGAGAGAATAATTCCCTTGATAAGCTATTCAGCTTTCCAGTTTTCCCAGTATTTGCCCAGTCTCCTGGAAAAGATTTTTGAAACTCTGTGGGTATGGGGGTTGTTTTCCACACACATTTGATCTCTTGATCCCGGAATATGCATGTTGTACTGCTTGCTAATCGCTGCATGCTCTGCTTTCTAGATGCTGTGGAGGGAGACTTGACAGATCCCCTCAGTTCTGCCCTCAAGGGACCAGCCGTTTGCAGTCCTTCTCGATATAGTTATCAGGTATGAGAAGCAAGGTCCCGCTTGCATCAGTCTGTGTGCAGTTCAGCGCTCTCTGACTCGAATGTGCCCCAGCCTTAAGAGAGGTTGTAGCTGGACGTTGGATACTGACTCTTTGTCTCTTCCTTTCCAGCTCTTGCAATCTGACAGCCCACGAGCTGAGTCACAGACCCTTCTTCAGAGCTCCTCCCCATATCGAGGACATCCTGCCCCATCCCCTGGATATAGCTACCGGTCTCAGTCTCAGAGAATAGGTCACCTCTCCTCTCACAGTTCCTCGGAATCCTCCCTTTCCTCCGTCCCCTCAGTCTCCACGGACTCCTCGGCTCTGTTTGCAGGGAATTCTGGGTATTATAGCAGCCAGCAGCACTCTGGCAGTGGCGTCCTGAAGAAGAGCTGCCCCACAACCGCTGCTCCTAGTCCTGCCCAGACAGCTGCTGCAGACTGTTTACCCTCTTCTGAATCAGGGTCTCATCCCTGCGTGGGAACTGCCAGCTGCACTTCTTCTTCTTCTTCTTCTTCTTCGTCTAGACCCTTGCAGTTAGACTTGCGGACTATCAACCCCCCCAGCTCTGGGCAGCCCGCCCTCTATCAGAGTTCCAGAGCAGCAGCACTTTCCAACTCACAGCACTACTCGCACCGAGGGGGAGGAGGCAGCATCCATCCATACAGACTGCAGCAACTTCCAGGGTCAGGCGTAAAAACTCAGACAGGCCTCTCTTAGGGCCGGACAGAATTGCCCACTATTCCTTCCAGCGGCAGCTCCTGGGGGAGTGATGCTGGAATGGCAAAGGGCCAGAGGCTGGGGCTCTGGGATGTACAAGCAAAAGAGAACACTGCCACCCACCCCTGGCTTTCGAAGGAGGAGGTGATGGCGGTGACGGCAGCAGAGTCTGTAGCAAAGCATCTCCCTGATTTCTGGGTACGTTGTAGAAAGCAAATGGTGCTGAGTGGCATGGTCTCTTCTACCTGTGCCTGTAGCTGTAGTCATCTGGGCAGGTAGGACAGCTTCAATATGAAACCAGTGCAAATCAGAAAAATAGGGGAGGGGAAATGCGGGGAGGGGGGCATTAATCTAAATCCCAAAGTGCTCTCTGCAGGGTTGGGTTCCCAGGATGTTCTGGGATGGGGAGGGTGGGGGTTTAGTCCATTCTGATCATTCCAGGTGCAAGCAAGAGCATTTATGGTATCTGGGCTCTGGGCAGAGAGCTGTGGGATGGGGTTGGTAGCAGTGTGTGTGTATGCGTGTGTGTGGGAGGGCAGGGCATGCACACAGGTGGGACAGTGTCATGGGTCAGGGGACCTTGGGCAAGCATTTACTCCATGACAATGAGGGTGTGGCCAGAGTGTTCAGTAGGGCCATGGTGGTGTGGGTGAAAGCATGGTGACCTTATATTTTGGTGGCTGTCCTGGAATCTGTTTGAATCGTTTGATGATGAGAAAGGTGCCCAATCTGGTGCTGGTGCTGCTGCTGTGATCAAAAGCATCACAGAGTGCGTGAGAGCGATCTGCTACCACCCCCTGAGGTCCAAGAGCAGCACCAGGCCCGCTGGATGCTCAGTCAGTTCAATTCCATGCAGTTGCCAGCTTTTCTCACTCGTTTACTGTACTATCAAGCGTGTGTTTTTATTTATCTAATTTTATACTCGGTTATAACCATAGTAGGTTAGCGAATATCAGGCAGGTCTAACCCCGGTGCTGCCGTGGACCTTCTCCTTTCCTCTTAGACAAGATAATGCTGTGAGCATGTCTTCCCTCATTTTGCAAATGCACAGTCTCTCTCCTTTTTGGTTTTTTTTTTTTCCTTTTTCCTTTCTTTTTTGAATTAGGACTGTTACCAGTTTCTCTAAACTCGCAACTGAAATCAGGTGTTCATTCAACTTAGGGGAGACTTCTAAAATTATCAAAGCAGAGAAGAGAAAAATACCCTTTCCTCAAAAGTGTCTGGCTGTGAGCGTGTTGGGGATGGAACTTGTCACCCCGAAGGCGGGTGTCCTATATACTGTATAAAAGGGTGTCGACTTTCACAGGGCCTTGCAGCCTCCCTTTCCGTCATGCTGAGCATGTCCTCGTGAGGTGAGCATTACAAGAGAGATTTTGGAGAGCAGTGGGCAGAGGTGGAGCACTCCTGGGTGCTCAGGGTGCTGGGAAGGAGCCACCGAGAATTGGGGGGGGGCTGCGGCGCTGCCCTCAAGTGGAGTTGTACACTGTGCTGTAACATTTGAACTTTCACAAGAGATGTAATAATTTTGATAATAAAAATACTTAACTTGAAAATGGCCATTCCTCTCTGCTCTCACTGTTTCCTTGGGTGATGCATTGGGTTGAATGGGAAATTTTTGATTTCAGGTAGGCAAGGGGCCCCTGGTCTTGCTGAATAGTTTTCACAACCACGCCATGGCCTGGAATCCACAGTTTCCGATTGGTTCCATCTCTGGGTGCTGAGAGTTTCATGCTTCTCCCCAAGTATCCACATGGTTGCCAGGGATCGACACGGGCTTAATGGCCATAGAGCAGTTTTGTCATGATTAACATGGAGTGGTCTTGAAGCAAGAGGTTACTGCCTTTTCTTGTGGCTATTCTGGACCTTTTGGTTCCACACAACAGCACCGAACTTGGGAACTTTGGTACTTACCAGAACGGTGTAAAAGTATGGCACATCTTTCCCTTCGGTTTGTTAGGATCATATGATAATGTCTGTAGAAATCCCACTCACGCTGCAGCTATTATCTGTGCTCCCGCAGAGGTGCTCCCGCCTGTCTCCTATTATTAATGCAGAGACAGCAATATGTGTGAAATTTTGAAATCCTTTGTACCATCCCAGCTCAGTTATTCTGACAGCATGCCTCATCCCAGAGGCTTATGGAAGGGTAGCATACCTAATTTTCCCTCCCTCTCCTTGCCATCACTGAGTTCTTTAAAGACAAGTCTTGTATTGCTTCTGCAAGAGGCTCAGGCTCTGAATTTTTCAGGAAGGAAGAGTTTGATCATTGAGGGGCAGCCACTACGGCCCTCGGCCTATGGATCTGAATATCCCATTCAATATTCCCAGGCTTTTGCATATAGGCTACTGCATTAGAGGAGAAGACAATCTCTTGAGTATTCTGGGCTCAGTCTTTTTGGGGTTGTGTTAGTCGTCATCAGCACCTGGAATTGGGCTTGGCAGGCAACAGGAAATCAGTGCAAGCACTAGAGCACCAACATGATCTGTTTCTGAAGGCCCATCTCCTTTGGAAGGTGCAAGCCACAGCATTTTTGCACTAAGAGCCTGGAACTATCAAGAGTGGCTTTACAGCAAGCAAATCTATATATTCATCTTTTTTTGTCTTTTCTACAGCGTACAATGGGTTTGGGATTCCAGGCCATCATCACACATCAAGACACTGGCCATAGAGACCTGCTTAGCTTCATTAAGATGGCTGTATATGTGCCCTCAGACCATATCCTGGTTTGCATACTATAGTCTCGCCTCAAAGGTATTAAGGCATGAAAGATGTTTGTTAGATCTACATTTGTGAGAAGGCTACAACTTCAGGGAATAGATCTTCTAGGAAGCATTCCAGGGCAAGCTGCAACCTGGATATTCTGCTTCAATGAGGAATCGAAGAGCACCTCAGCTGAGCACTGCATGATCAGGGAAAGTTTAACTCTACCAATCTGATATCATCCCAGTTGCTACACCTGCTGATAATCACTATTACATTTAGTATCTGGATTTAATTTGAGATTACTTGCTTGCAGCACCCAACAATTCTCCAATGCTGGGAGACTGCAAACACTACCAGAAAAGGGATGAGAGCATTGGATGTTGTCAGCATACCGATGGTATCAGATGCCATGTCCCAGTACAATTTGAGCCAGTTGATGTGTCTTACTCATATCAAACAGGAGCAGAGACAAATTGGTGCCCTATGGAACCCTTCAGGGAACATCTTGATGTGATGATGGTGTTGAAAACACAAGCAAAGGGCAATCGTAACACACATTCAGGTTGGCACAGCTTTGCTTACAACTGAAAGCCATGCATGAACAATTAAAGGGTATTAAATACCCAAAGTTAATGTTTGCTCTCATGAATTCAGAAAAGCATCTCAAAAGCTAATATGCAGATCCTGCAATGTAAAATTCAGTTTGGCTGTCCCATTTTAGCTTTTAAACCAGTTTTATTGCATGCAAACAGTCTCCAAAGCTTCAACAGGCTGTTTCCTGGACAGCCTTTGATGCAGATTCAGGTGAGAATTTAAATGCTTTTTAAGTGTGCACAACTGTTTGAACATTTGGGAATACTTTTTTATACACTGGGGGCAGGCAGAGGAAAATGCTCATGATTTCTTACATGATGTGCAGGGCTAGAGTACTATATATATCATTCTGCCTTCCTGTTTCTCCAAGAAAAATCAGTGAGGGATACGTTATTGCTAGAGGTGCTTGTTTCCAGTAAGTAATATGGGCCATGATCCTAAATCTTACTGAACACAATGGGCTTACTTCTGAATAAAATAGCACCATTTTCAAGCACGTACCATATTGCTTGTCTGATATGTCCCCAGCCCCATTATCTTTCAG
The DNA here is from genome assembly GCA_029204185.1 of Lerista edwardsae. Taxonomy (NCBI): domain Eukaryota; kingdom Metazoa; phylum Chordata; class Lepidosauria; order Squamata; family Scincidae; genus Lerista; species Lerista edwardsae. The sequence goes on from JAJKFI010000004.1 coordinate 2,211,753, forward strand.
GTGGCTTTGGTTATGTGGTAATCCACAAGGTTTAATATCTATTGCCGCTATGAAGCAGTTTGAGACTTGTTCTGTTGCTTGGGGAAAGTTGGGCTTGAAAATGTCAGACTGTGATGCTTTCAAGTCCCAGATTCAGTCCTCAGTATTTCCAGCATAACCACCAAGGTTAGGAAAACCTCTACCCCATGCCGCAGTCACTGTCTTTAATATAGTCAATATGGCAGTGTTGTTCAAACTGTGGATCGGGACCCACTTGGAGGGGCACAACCTGATGTCAGGTGGGTCGTGGAAAGCTGGGAGCAGCCATCTTGGAAACTGCAGATCTTACTCTTGATATATTCCTTTTGTGAATGTTAACAGTTTGAGTTTTCAAGTGAGGGTTTTTAAAAAAATTGTTTTTAGTTCAGTGCTTTTACCTCATATTTTGTCTTAATTTTGCTTTCTGTCAGGGATGTTTCATGTTTGTACAATTGCTGCAATCCAAGAATGCCAATTTACATTTCAGGCAGCCGTTCCTACTTGATGATGTCACTTCCTGTCACAACATCACTTCCAGCTTAATGACATCACTTCCGGTGGGTCCAGACACAAGTGCCATTCTAAAAAGTGGGTCCCGGTCTAAAAGGTTTGAATACCACTGCAATATGGGGCTGGATACCATCCAGTGATCCGTGGCCGACCTCTTGTGCAATGTGTCCCTTAAAACATCCATGGTGCCAGAGGATTGGAAGATAGCCAATGTCATACCAATCTGTAAAAAAGGGAGGAGGGGGGACGCTGGAAACTACAGGCCAGTCAGCCTAAAGTCTGTTCCAGGTAAGATGATGGAAAGCCTCATCAGAGATGAGCATGTGACTATTTGAGTGAATGCCTATGAGGGTGGTGCTGATGCCAAGACTATAAATGTGATTAAGGCAAAGGCGTAGAAATATCTCACCAGAGACAGGTAACCTCCTTTACCTAGCAAGAGACTAGAAGAGATGTTTTCTGGCAGATGATGCTTCTGAGATTCCCTCACACTTAATATAATGCTTGCTTGCATTCCATTGGGGAAATTCTATCTCACTTCCTTGGAATAGCATCACTCTTCATACACTTAAGGAAGTCAGTAATGCTTAACACTAGCTGTGGGCTTCTTGCTCTGCACTGAGAAGGGGAGGAGAATGACATTTAACCGTGCAACTTAATTTTTCAAGGCACACTTCAACCAGCTGGGAAGTCACTGAATTGGCAGGCTTTCAGCTGCTCAGAGAGAAACAGGCTGGCATGGCAAGCTTGGAGTAAGCATACCCCTAAGGTCCGGCTTGTGAACCAACATGTCTGTGGCCACTGCATGTTTAATTTCATTGCAGGGTAGGAGGAGAAGGCGCGTAATAATTGTGATGGGCAGAATCGCTAGGCTCTATGTGCACCTGTCAGCTTTTAACAGCACGCAGCCTCCGAGAGCTGCTATCAGTGGCGCAATTGGCAGGAGAGCCTCCTCCTTTGCTTCTGGAGTACTGTTTGTCAGCTTCGTCCTGTGGTGGGGGAGCAGAATGCCCGCTCTTTCTGTGGGAAGCTGGGTCCGCAACCTGCCCCGACTGCCCCTTGAACGCCCTTGGCGCCGGCCGCCGCGCGGTCGACCATCTCCATAGTTACGCTGGCTGGGTTGCCATGGAGACAGCTGGAGAAAGCCAGCGGCAGGCACCAGCTCAAGGTGTAGCGATGAGTCACCGCGGAGAGCAGCGGTGACGGGAACATCCCTGGGAAGAAAAACTGGACAGGAGCGCAATAGGGATGGGGGCTTGAGCTCCGAGGCGAAGATCCCTTCTCTTCCTAGTGTGGAAGACGTGCTGGGGGGGCAGGCACGGATTCTGTTGAGACACTCCAGAGGATCCGCTCCCATTCTAAGGGAACCCCCCCCCCGGGGAGTTCCCGCAGGCCGGCTCTGGGAAGCACATGAAACGGTGTCTCGGGCCAATGCAAGCCCAAAGCCCGCTCCCGCGCAGCAAGGCGATTGCTACAAGGGAGGCAGAGCAGTAGAGTTGTAAACAAGGAGGGGGAATGCCCGTACTTAACAGCCCCGCCTACTCACTCACATACAAACACACGCACCCAATACCAGTCACGGCCCGCTTCCAGGAAGAAGGCGGCGTCTCTGGCGCTTGCCACAGGCCCCTGAGAACGGGGGGCACCGCGGCAGGCATGCCGAAGGGCTGCGATGGGCTTCATCGTGCCATGCACACACGGCGGCGCTCATGGCTGCCACGCCCACATCGCGTTGTGTAGTCTGCAGCGTTCCACTGTTGGGGAAGCTCTTGTACAGACGGACGGGGACACACACACACACACACACAGAGGTCTCTGCATGAAGGAAACAACGTGAAAGCTTTCTATTCCCCCTAACGTGCGATTGCTTCATTACATGCGAGAAGCGCCGTGTTTTGCCTTTGCTTTGGCAGAACCTTCAAAGGGATGAGCCGCCTCCTGTAATGGCACCGTCCAGAATTGTATCCTCTCAAGTCTATTCTGTGTAAGAAGTAAAATGGCTTGTGTGCTCATGTAGCTCCTGCATGGATGACTCGGTGGACAGGGCACCCTGGAACAGGGCTGGCCCATCAGAAACAGTCGCCTCAGGCAGCAGATTGTGGGGGGGGGGGGGTTGCCCTTCTTTGTCCACCCACTTGCCTCAGCTGCTTCTCCTCCTTTTCCCACCCCCTAGATTGGAAAACGAAGAGGGGAACAGGCACAGGAAGAGGAAATGTGGAGGGGAAGAATGTACTGAGCTAGAGAGTGGCATTTGGGAGGCTGCCTCAGGTGTCCTGAAGTCTTGGGCTGGCTTTGCCCCAGAATTGACTGAAACATTACAGGGAGGTTCTGGGAAGTGCTCCCACTGAATATATGGGGTGCCACGACCCACCCGCAACTAAAACAGCTGCAGCAAAAAAAAAAAAAAAGGGACTGCTTCAATCCAATATTAGCTTTCATATTAAGGTAGCAATCCAACGCACACACTTTCCTGGGAGTAAGGTCCATTATCCTCAACGAGATTGACTTCTGAGTAGACTTGAATAGGAGTGTACTGTAAATGTGCTGTAGTGTATACTCTCTCTTTCTCCCTCCCCCCGCCCATGCTCTGTGCACACGTCCACCTAAAAATCACCAGAGGAGGCCCTGCCTTAGATACCAGTTTGTGTAGAAAAACGTGGCACCTCCCGGTTCTAGAGCTATGAAACACTCTCATGCACAAAGATATTTCTGTGGACTTAGCTTAGAATGAGAAGAATTTGCTGATTGCTGCAGTTGGAGTCTGTGCTTATATTGGTTGCTTAGCTTCTTTAATACCAGGTTGAGGAAAGAGGGGTTGGCTGAGCTTGCATTAAATTGTACCACCAGAACATTGTGCCCTGGAGGTCTCCGAATGAGAGTGGCTGTGTGCAGGCCTGGCCCAAGCTGAAGCAGATCCTAAATTTTGCTCCTCCCTTTTTCTCTTCCACATGAATCCCATGCTCCTTCCCAATAGTTGCCTTCACTGCTGTTGTCTCCATCTCTGCCTATACTGCTGTGCCTGCCACTTCGTCAAAGGTGGGAGGAGACTGAAAGGGAAAGTTTCTTTTGCCCCCAGGCTCCTCCCCCCCCCAGCACCACCCAGCCACCCGAGGTGGTGAAGATCCTACTGAGGGGCACTGTTGCAATCCTGTTCCCGACCATTCAGTTGGAGGGAGGAGAACAATTGGGAACAGGATCACAGTTGGCCCCAGCTCCTCCTGCCTTGTCACCAGCAGCAGCACCTTCGACAGCAGTGCAGGGGCAGGAGGTAGGCGGCCCCATTGGGGGTGTTGCTTTCGACTGCTTGTGTTGGCAGTGGGTTGGACTCGACAATCGTGCAGGTCTTTTCCAACTCTTCGATTCTATGATGGATGAGACTTGAAACCAAAATTTTCTGGTTCAGGATGAAGGATTAATATTGAGGAATCTGTGCTTAGTTCCTATAAACCAGCCTGCAATTCTATTCACATAAAACCAAAAGACCTTGAAGTCTGTGCAGACTGAATGCTGATCTCTGAGAGGTCTCCAGGTTCCTTTCCAAGACTGGATGCATTTGGCCATCCATCCACCCAGCAAGCACCTACCTGTGCGTGAAAAGTGTAGATCTGACTCTTTTTCGACTGAGCCATGCAAATTCCATCACAATCAGCAGAAAACATTCTTCATCTGGTTTTCCGGCTGGAGAGTGTCAGTGGCTGAGTGCAATGAGGCCTTTGGCTTAACTCACCGGTTAGCCAGTCCTGGTTCAAACCGAAATGCCTCCCCTGATGGATGGGGAGATCGGGGTAAAATTTGCTATGCATATTCAAGGTACCAATCTGCTTTTCATGTTCAAGCCTGAATTTCTTGGGTGGAGAGCATGGAAATATGCTGGACACACTATTAGAGAATATCTCTTTGAAATAGTGAGAGACTCCCATGAAACGTCATGTTTTACAACATAATTCTGACTGCAAATGGAAATAGTGTCTCTGTCCTAGCCACAAGCGTAGGCCATTCCCTGGGAGGGAGGGAGGGAGGGGGAGAAAGGAAAAAAAATCAATTTGATATCTGAAGTGGGGCCTGTCCAACACTCTCAGGGTGCAATCCTAACCTGGAGTTAGGCCAGCACAATTAGGCCAGCAAAGTTTTGCTCGCATCAGGGCCAAAGTGCATTTGGACCACTCTCTGTCAGGGAGGATGGCACATGTCTGTGTGCCGGCCTCTCTGATTCTGAGAGTGGTCCAAACATACTTTACAGTGTCCCTTGTGCCAGCCAAACTTTGGTGGCCTAACTGTGCCAGCCCAACTCCAGGTTAGGATTGCACCCCCAGCCAGCTAGCCATGCATGGTAAAATAATTGGGGCATGGCAACATAAAGACCAACAGGTTTATCGTGGTAAATGCTTCCATAGACCAACCTGCCAACCCAAGTCTTGTTTGCACTTACAACCATCCATTCCCACCCCCGCTCCCGGTTACGTGGCTCATACCAGGCTTGTTCTAGTTATTTCCTTCCTCCCTACTATGGTAGTGGGCATGAGATAGCCCACTCAGAGGCAGATCTAAGGGAGGGCAAATACCCTTTTGCAAGAAGCCTTACCTTGCAGTGGAAATCACTCCTCTCCTGCACTGTTCTAGCCAATCCTCACAGGGAAAAGCAAAATCTTGGCGTTGCTTACTGGCTACAGCAGCAAGGGAGAGGAGGGAGTTACATGACAGGGCAAGGCTTTTTGCAACACTTAAAGATTTGCCCTCCCTTAGATCTGCCCCTGAGCCCACTCCCTTCTCAGTGGCACTGTGTACTCCAGGTTCTCTTCACCTGACTCACCATCCCATCTTTCTGCCAGTTGGGAAAAAAAGAAAGCAGAAGGGCATGCAAAGAGCAAAAAAAGGAAGCTGTAGAGGAAATACTAGTGGCTGCTCTAGTCAGTGCAGCCACCACTCCCTTCTTTCCTCTGCTTCCCATTTCCCTGGCCATCTGGGAAGAAGTGGAAGACACACAGTTGGTGGTGACAGGAACATGTTCTGCCACAGTGGCTTGACAGGTACCTGCTGGAGATGCTCTAGGAGGATTTCCTGTTACAGCAGGGGGATGGAGTAGATGACCTTGTAGGTCCCTTCCAACTCTATGATTCCCCTAATGTGCCACTTGGCAAGCAGGGCTCCCTGGAGCCTGTCCTGTTTGTAGACTGATGGAAGTAGTCCATCTACTGAGGGGGGACATGATTGAGACATATAAAATTATGCACGGGAGGGATAGAGTCAATAGAGGGTTGTTCTTTTCCCACTCTCACAATACCAGAACCAGGGGACATTAACTAAAATTGAGAGTTGGGAGAGTTAGAACAGATACAAGGAAATACTTTTTTACCCAGCGGGTAATTAATCTGTGGAACTCCTTGCCACAGGAGGTGGTGATGGCATCTGGTCTAGATGCCTTTATAAGGGGACTGGACAGATTTCTGGAGGAAAAGTCCATTGTGGATACAGGCCATGATGGGTTGGGCAACCTCCTTAGTAGGCTACTTCAGAATGCCAGGTGCAAGGGAGTGGCAACAGGATGCAAGCATCTTGTCTACTGAACTCCCTTAGACACCTGGTGGGCCACTGAGATTCAGGAAGCTGGACTAGATGGGCCTTTGGCCTGATCCAGTGGGGCTCTTCTTATGTTCTTATGAAGTAGGCTCTAGTTCATGAAAACATATGCCAGAATAAAACTTTTCAGTGTGTAAGGTGCCACAAGATCCTTTTTGTTTCTGTCCAACACTGATTTTCTCTCTCTCACTCACACACACACACTCATACATACACACAGTGGTGGGATTCAAATAATTTAACAACCGGTTCTATGCAGTGGTGTCATTCAAATGATTTAGGAACAGGAACTCACTTTTGATTCGCACTCGTTGGGAACCCAGAACCAGCCACGGAGCCCGTTAGGATCCGGAACGCCCATTCTGGTCCGTTCCCCCTGAATGACATCACTGGTTCTATGTCCTTCAGGATGGCCTTCAGGGCGGCCGCTGCCTTTCTTCCCTCTCCCAACCTAAAATTAGCAGCCGGTTCGGCAGAACAGGTGAGAACTGGCTGAATCCCACCACTGCATACACACCCTCAGTGGCGTCTCTACAGGGAGGGCAGAGCTCTAAGTGTTGCAAGAAGCCTTACCCTGTCATGTACATCCCTCCTCTCCCTTGCTGCTGTAGCCAGTAAGCAACGCCAAGATGTTGCTGTTCCCTGTGAGGATTGGCTAAAACGGTGCAGGAGAGGAGTGATTTCCACTGCAAGGGAAGGCTTCTTGCAAAACTTAGAGCTCTGCCCTCCCTGTAGAGATGCCACTGCACACCCTCCCTCCTTCCTTCCCAGGGAATGGCCTGCTCATCTATATACCGTACACTTCCCCCTCTGGTGAATGGTACACATCAGCAATGGGGGACCAGTGGCAGCTGAACCTGGACATGCCAACATATACCGTGCCTGGCAGCATTAGACCAAGGCTACAGGGCTGTCCTCCTTTACTGAGGGCCAAATCCTATCCAATTTTCCAGCCCTGGAGTAGCTGTCCCAACGGGGGGCGGGGTGGGCTGCATTCTGTGGTGTGTTGAGGCAGCCATGGAGGCCTCCTCAAGGCAAAAGAATATTTGCTTGCCTACCTCGTGGCTGCACTGCAGTTGCGTCAGCACCAGAAAGTTGGATCGGATTGGGCCCTGAGTCACTGCAGGGGTTGCCTTCATTACCAGCTCCTCTCCCAGGGTGTCTTGACACCAACATTTATCCTGGGATTGCAGGCTGTCGTCTCGATGCTTGAATTCAACCTGGAATTCCTTGAACATGTGGTTCTGCCTTCGACCCGTGTGGTCTCCTCAGTACAGTCTCTATACTAACTAGCCACCACTTTCCAAAATTTCAGAGAGGGGCCTTTCCCAGCCCTAATAGGGAGAGGTCAGGGACTGAAACTGAAAACCTTTGCAAGCAAAGTAGGTGCAGAATTGCTGGACTTTGCTTCTTCCCCCCAGTTTTTGTGTGATCTAGGAACAAACCCAAGAGTAAGTCAATGCAAGAGAGCACTAGAGTAGTCACGGGCTCTTTCCTTACCTCCCTTTTCATTTTGTGGCAATAGAATTGTAAACAGTATCCGAACCACTATCTGCATAGGATTGAATTAAAGAAGCCCCTTTGCATTTTTTTTTATTCTTCTTCCCGAATTGATTTTCTTGAGTTTTCTCACATATTGATCTTGGAGGTTAAATTAGATATTAGAACAAGGGTCACGTAGAGTAAAAACTGTCAAGTGAGTCTTATGCAACTGAAGCCACCTAAGCTGAGCTGCCTCCGGAATCAGGGAAGATCTGCTGCCTTTGCTAGTTTCCCTGCGGCGGCCTCCTTGCCCACCTGGCTGCTTAGAAGAACAGCGAGGGGAGACAAGGCATGGTGATCATAACTCTCCCTTCTGATCACCTGCAGTTCTGGCATTGCTCCTCCTTTTGAATAGGCCTGGGTAGAACAAGTGGGGGAAGATGGTGCCATGGTTAAAAAAAAAAAGTGAGGGGTGGGCTCTGCCTCCTTCTTGTCTACCTGGCCTTCTTGCTGGGTGGGCAAGAAAGAGGAGAAGGTGGGAGCCAAGCGATGGTTCTGATGGCTCATGAAACTAACCAATCAGGACAGGATGCCTCTGCAGGGGTTCTTCTGGCAGGTCCACCACTATCACAGCAGTGACAACACAGGAGGAAGGGAGGGGGCTACCACTGTCTTGATCCTCTTGATTGGAGGTTGATTGAAGCAGCTCTGTGGGTGGTGGGCTAGGGTGGTGGTGGCAGGCAGATGCCAGGGTGGGGTACCCCAATTGGTCCCCCACCCCACTTCCCCTCCCAGCTTGAAGTGCCAGGAAGCACATTGATCAGCCTCATGGCTAGGTTCGGTCCTGCTCATGAAAGCGGATTCTAGGCTTGGAAAGCTCCACTACTGAGAAAGGAAATCTCCCCTCCTGCACCTCCAGAGCGTTCCAATGGAGTGGGGTGTGTGTGTGTGTGTGTGGATGTATTGGCATGCTTCGTCATGCCCCGCCAACCAGCAAGCATTTGCCTCTAATCCCAGTGGCATGAGAGTTGCCATGCTATGCCTCCCGGACTAACCACACATTACAAGTGTAACAAAAGCCTAACAAGCAGCTTTGGGGAGCGGAGATTTTTTGGGGAAGAAAAAAAAAAATGGTGGTGGGGAGGGAAGGGCCCTTTCCCTGCAGGTCATTTCTCTGCTCCAAATTCCCCCCCCCACTTGTCACATTTGCCGCTCTCACCATTTGAAGCTCCACAAGGGGAAAAAGTGGCTGAGGGCAATTGGGAGCAGAAAAGTGCCCTGGAGAGGCTCAGGGGTGATCGATCAATCAATCAATCACTAGTATTTATATACCGCTTTTCAACATAAAGTTCACAAAGCGGTTTACAGGCAAATAATAACATTAAAGTTAAATGGCTCCCTGTCCCAAAAGGGCTCACAATCTAAAAGAATGGAGAACACCACCAGCAACAGCCACGAGAAAGACACTGTGCTGGGGCGAAAAGGGACAATTGCTCTCCCCCTGCTAAATATAAGAGGGCACCACTTGAAAAAGTGCCTCTTGCCCAGTTAGCAGGGGTTAACTGGTGATGCCTCCCTTCCTTCAGCTATTTTCTCCCTCCAAATCCTCCGGGAAGGATTAAGGGGAAGCTTGAATCGATCCTTTGCTATGAGCCCAAACCAATGACCGCTTGCCACTTGCCAGACACAAATGGGGGACAAAGTGCCTATATTTTTAACCAGGGAATTTTAGAAGAGGGAATTTGGGCAGGTGCAGCTCCACATGGAAGGGTTTATAAAGCTGCCCCTGCCCAAATTCCCTCTTCTATACAATGGTTAAGGCTCTCTGTCTCCATTTGAATCTGGTCACCCTATTCTTAGGGGAAATGGAAAAGGGTGATCTGAACTGCGGGTGGCACAAAGGGTGAAAAACTCTCCTTCCCCTACGGTAAATGTGGGTTAACATTGTGAGCGGGGCACAATGTGGATCAAGACAAGGCGCTCCCCTCATAATGCTGTCATAATACTGTCCATGCACAGGAGGGTTTTCTTACATAGCTCCTTTCAAAAGTGGTACATGGTTAGCCCAGATCAAGATACGTTCTCCCCCCCTCCCACCCCCGCGCGCCGCCCACAGTCACATGTAATTAAGGAGGCACTTGCTAACGCCAGCACTCTTTCACACGAGCACTTCCCACAGCCCAAGGCAAAAACATCACAATTGCTTTCCATTGATGCGACAGGATTCTGGTCCGATCCAATCCATCTTGAATTTTATGTTTTCCGGTAAGGTTTTGTGAAACACTGTATCAAACTTTTTTTTTTGTACTAAAATACAGATATATATTACAGCTACTGTATTCCCTTCTCCACTGATCTTGCCATTTCCACTGACTGCCATCCCATCTCTCTGGCGCATGGTTGCACCACATGGGCACAGGTGCACCTTGCTCTCCCCCCCCCCCAAATGCAGGATCATCTTGCTTTGGTAGCTCACAGTATGCGAAGGAGCCCTGGTGGAGCTTTGTGGAATTGCAGGCTAGGGCTGCCCCTCAGTCCCAAGCTGCTCCAACTTTCCCTAATACGTTTAGGACTTTCCTCGCAAGGCTGAGTGGGAAGGTGGGACCGAGCTCTGTGGAATAGAAAGGAGCTTCTGTGCCTGGGCCTAGAAGGTGAGGAAGCCCTAGATCTAGTTTGGCTACTTTTTCTCTTTGCAATGATTCCCTTACTTTTGTGGAGATTGGAGATTTGAGATTTATAGCCCACTCCTGTCTGCATTTACTCGGGTTCAATGAAAATTACTCAGAAAATTATGATGTTTTGGGCTGTGGCTGCAATGAGTGGAGTCGGATGGGTTGAGTTCTCTTGTCTTTCCTCGCTCCTCATAATTTGGCCGTGGACAGTGGTGTCATTCAAACGATTTAGGAACAGGAACTCACTTTTGATTGGCACTTGTCGGGAACCCGGAACCAGCCACGGAGCCCGTTAGGATCTGGAACGCCCTTTCTGGTCCGTTCCCCCTGAATGACATCACTGCCTTCGCCCCCCTAGGAATCCAGAGTCGCTCCTTTTAACCCTCTAAGTGCCGGCCAACCAAGTAGAAAAGCTCTTTGCAGAGGAATTGGGAGGGGGGAGGAGGGAGAGTGAAGTGGGCGGAATCAGCCCTAATTTTAACTAGTGGAACTGAGTTCCCCCGCATTCCCCCTGCATGACATCACTGGCCGTGGACCTGGAGGAAGAGGGACGTTGGCTCCCCACAGAGGACTTTCAGTTCCTCAGGGAATGAACTGTCTTGGCACTTTCTGGCGTTGTGCCACAGCACGTGCAGGTGGTGCTAGGTGGACTTGAACTCGAGAACCATAACCGTGGAGCCCTTTGGCTCGCTGGCACCTTCACTGGCAAACGTCATGTCCTGACCGTGCTGCGATCACTGTGGACATTCGGCCTCCCATTATACGGGCACATTCTTGACCCTTGGCTTTTCTTCCTAAATAGCTAGGGGGGAAAAACCGCAAGCCAGGAAGGACCCATGAAACGCTTCACGTAACGTGTAGTTTGGCCACTTCCTGTGCTCCCTCAGGGCCCAATCAGATGTGTTTTTAAGTGTGTGTTTTTTAAAAGGACAATTCAATAGCAACCATGGGAGGGAAATCCAATACTAACAATTGGCACCAAGGGAGGATTAGCCCTTTGCCCCAGTGGTTTTTTTTAATTAAAATCATCTCTGGAGCCACAGTTTAACCTGTGAGGGGGAACACAGTGATGTAGCTAAGCTGGGGCCGAGGGGGAACATTGCCCCCCCCCACAGCAGAGTGGCGGTTTTCTGCTGTCTTTGCTGAGGGCGGGTGACACAATGATATGGGAGGTGTCATTACGTCACCCAGCCCCAGCTGGCCTGATAATGTCTGTACATTTTCTCTCGATCAACAAATGGCAGCTTCAGGGGGGGGATTTTCACTGGGAAAATTGCATGGGGAGGCCAGGAAGGGTTATGTGCCAGAATTCTGATTCCTCCTATCCCCATGGCTATTAAACTGTTAACAGCAGGAGATCTAAGCACTGATCTCTGGCTGTCACCTCAAGGTGCACTCTTATGAGTGCAATCCTAACTGGAACAGGCCGGCATAGTTTGGCCAGCACAAGGGCCACTGTAAAGTGTGTTTGGATCACTCTTGGAGTTAGGGAAGATGACACACGTCTGTGTGCTGGCCTCTCTGACCTATGGTATCCCTTGTGCTGGTAATATTTCGGCGGGGGCTGAAGACCTTTTTATTTCAGCAAGCTTTTAATTGTTGACAGGCTGGCTGGCTGGTCTGGTTTTTTAGACTCTTTATATTTTAAGATCCATGGGGCTTGTTTAAAATTTTAATGTTGTTTTAATTATTGTTTTTAATTGTAAACTGTGATTTTATTGTATTTAATTGTTGTAAGCCGCCTTCGGTGCCTTGGGGCAGAAAGGCGGGATACCAACCAACCAACCAATCAATTAATTAAAAATAATTGTGCTGGCCTAACTATGCCGGCCTAACTCCAGGTTAGGATTGTGCCTTTAGGATTGCTACCCCAGTAGGTCTTCTGACCTATGAGCTCCCTTTTGTTCTTTTTGTTTGTAGGTTCAGACACTATTACCACTTTATTCCTAGGTATTTATGCCCCTTTGCTCAGCTATAGTCCTGAGCCTTAGCTAGACAGAGGGGCCTGATGTCAAGCAGAAGATGTTGGAATACCACGAAAGGATAGCAATTTGTCAACTATTTAGTTTACATTTTGACTACCATACAGGATATTTGGATTTTCTACCTCAGGCACCATTTTGGGCCCTCTCTGCACTCCCTCTTGACTATTCCTTCTATTTCCTGACCCCCCTTTCTCTTTACATTTCCACCCTTCCTGGCTATGACTGTTTATGGCACAGATTCTTTCGGCTGCTATAGACCCTTGGTTCTTTTCAGCTGTGAGGAATAGGTGCTTTTGAGACGGTTGCCAAGGTTGCTATTGCTTGCTTCATGATCATCCTGGTTTTGAATGCCAACAGCTGCTGCCTCTTGGGCCTGTGAGAAGGGAAAGGGGGTTTGCACTGCCTGAAATGGTGGCGGCACCAGTTTGGACCATCGGGGTGCAAGGCTAAGCGTGGCCTCACCCTAGTCCTGAAAGTCTCCCTGGGTTGTGGTTTGAGGCCTAGGCTTGGCAAGAAGCCTAGCTCAGGTAGCCAGAGAGAGGGGTGTGTTTTCTCATCTTGGTGGCTACAAAGCCTGGATGTCTTGGACGGGGCAAAATAGTCATCCCTATGGAACTACCTCAACAGTCAGCTCAGACCACCTGGGCTGAAATAGCTGCCCCACTACTGTTGCCCAAATGCCTAGACAACAAAGATCAGTCCTAATGTGCAGGGTCATTGTGGGCATGGGAGTGCGAATGAGGAGAAACACACACACTTTTTTGGAGGGGAGGGGTCCTGCTGCCAATGGCCTCCTGTGATGCTTAACTCACAATGAAGGATATCAAGGAAGCCAATTCCTGCAGAAGGCAGGTGGCCACGAGGCCCAAAACTTCTTGCCTACGCCCCCAGTCATGGTTGGAACTGCACTTGCCCCATTTCCTACCCTTTGCCCAGGCTCCCTCAAGCTGCAACGTTGCTTCCACCCAAGGAGATGAAGCACCACATGATCCGGGGAAATATTTGGCACGAGCCTCAGCACTGAACTGGGGCCAGGGAGGATAGTTGACCCTGGCAGCAGGCAAAATGACGGGGGTCATGCCCACCCCTGCCCCACGTGGGGCTTCTTCCTTTGCTTGTTGTCACCGTGGCAGAGCCTGGCCGAGGGTTACATTCAGTGTTAGAGGAGCCACCCTGCAGGCCGAGATGGTTGCGCCCCACAGTCAGCAAAGCCAGCTGGCCAGCCCCCTCCCACCCCAAGTCCCCTCTTCTGCACCTTTCAAGGTACGGCGGCATTACCTGGGCAGAATGAGTGGAGAATGCAAAGTTCCGGTGGCTGAAATCCCCAAAGGGAAAGGGGATTTGGGCTCACCTTACCCTGTTCAGAGACTATTTAATTTACACACAGAAGTATCAAATGGGCCAGCCTCAGGGGCTGGGCAGCCCCCGCGGGGGCCTAAGGGTGGGCAAAGTTGCTGAACGGTTAAAAATGGGTGGGGGGGCGAGGCAAGGAGGTGGCCCCAGCAGCGTCTGTTGTAGCAGCGGCCTCCCGACCCCCGCCCCTGGTTCCCCTGGACGCCGGGCCCGGGGGGGGGGGGGGGGGGGGAGAGCGTACTGGAAGCTGTTCCTGGAAAGGCTGGAATCCTCTTGAAAGAATGTACTAAAAACTCCAAGGACGTCTTTCCTGGAAACACAAAACTGCACTGTGTGTATTTCCTTTCCCCAGAAGCAGCAGGTTTGGGTGGGTGGGTGAGTGGGGGTGGGACTTGTGTCGGAACGTCCCTCCATCAGCAGCCAATCGGCAGAGGGGGAGGGGCCAAGGCTGGCGAATCATGAGGGATGGACGTGTTGCAGGGCGTGGCACGCAGGTGAGGTCGGCAGATTCTGAGGCTTCGAGTTGGATGGTGTTTTTTCCCCCTGGTTGGCATCAGCAAAAGGAAAGGCAATGGCGGGGCGGGGGGAAGACGAGAGGAGAAAGGGGGTGGAGCGAGTCCAATCCAGATACCGATGAGAGAGGGGCCCTCCTGCCTCTTCTACATTATATCCTCTGTGGAGAAAAGGCATAGCGTCAGCAATCTGTGCTCCAGAGAAGATGGCACAACAGTCAGTGACAGGCAGGACTGGGTGAGCTTGGCGCAGAAGGAAAAACAACCCCAAAAACTCTGCATCCAGAACAGCTGAAGGCGGCAGAGCCGACGTTATGCAAATGCAAATCGATATGCAAATTAAGCATTTGCATTATGCAAATCAGGTCTGCCTGCCAGTCACACAAAGGGCTAAGGAGGTCGCTCCTGCACAGAAGCTTCTGGAAACACTGGCCCCGCCTCTCCCCACGCCAACTTCTAAGAGTTCATTTGGGCTAGGAACGTCTAAGCTTACCTTCCCAGCCGTGAGGTTGGCTTTGAAAACCTATCCTGAGGGTGCTGAAATGTGCGTTAGTGTGGAAATTTGGCTTGGAGCCGAGCAGTGCAAAACACAAATAGCCCCAAAGACAAGGCCACAAAAACCAAAGCAGGAAGCGGAAGGCTCGCTCTCTCTTTCTCAAATTTGTGGCCCACATGGAGTTATTATACACTGGAGAAGCCATGACGTCACATTCTTGAAGCCATGGACGGAACAATATGGCTGACTCACAAGGAGGAGGATTGCCGCGAATTCTCGAATAAAAATCTCCCTGCATGCGTGTAAAAGTTAATTTCAACATCTTTAAGCATGCCTGCGTGTTCTGCATACGGGTGTGCAAATCGCTGTACGAAAAATGGGATTTAATTTCCACGGAAAGATTCATGTGTTCACATTACATCGGCTCAATAAAACGACCGTTCAGTGAGTACTGAACATTAACAGAATTTGTTTTTTTTTCTTTGGGGGGGGTGAGTGTAATAGTTAAAAAAATACTCTTAATAGTCTAGAAATAAAAAAAAATTACTCTCATATTGACAACTACTTGTGTCATGAAGAGATTTTAATGTAATTTTCCTTCGCGGCGATGATCTGAGTCAGCCATATTGTTCTGTCCATGGCTTCAATTCATGCCTATTAACTGTTAAGGCAGGGCCAGGGGTTGGTGGCCCCAGCTCCCTGCAAGCAAAGCTGCTCTTTCATCCTTGACCCCACACTGAGATACCCACTCAGGCCACAGCAAGAGCTGGGCATTCGCCGGTTCCCTTCACCAAAGTTACTCTGAACAGCTCACAGCTAAAGCGGTGCCGGTGAAGGGTGTGCAAGTTGCGGGGCTTTATGCGTGCATGTGGGGATGCAGCTCTAGGCGTATCCGTTTGTGCATAAGAACATGTGAGGCCTTTAACAGATGCGGGCAGTCAGTGTCTAGTTTAAAACTGGCATGCCAGCACATAGAAGTGTAACAAGAGGGGGGGCACAGCACAACGTTTTGAAAGCACCCCCCCCCCTTGGAGACACTCCCAGCAGCTAGAGGAAAATAGAGGCGACACTGGCTACACATTTTAAGATGTGGCGACCAGAACTGTACGCAGTACTCCAGGTGTACTTACCATCTTACTTACCAAATGTGACCTTACCATCGATTTATACAAGGCATAATAATATTGGCTGTTTAATGCTCAACTCCTCCGGCCAGCTTAAAGGCACCACCGCCCTCCTCTTAAGCAAATGTGGGGGAAGCCCTTGCAGCTGATCTGACAGTTCAGGGGGCTGGAAGGTCATCTTATGAATGTGGGCCCTGCTGCCTGACTTGTCCAGCCTCTGACACGGCTCCTGCCTTACAAGGTTAAACCGCAAGTTACTTGAAATGAGTCGTTTCAGCCTCCTATGCTGATTTAAAAAAAAAATGAAAACAGTGTGCATGGGGACAGGACTGGGGGATGGTTTTTTTTACCACGATTGAGAGGTACAAAATCATTTATTGGGTGGATCGAGGGATGTTCTTTTCCCTCTCTCACAACACCAGAACCACGGGTTAGCCACTAAAATTGAGTGTTGGGAGAGTTAGAATGGATACAAGGAAATACTTTTTTACCCAGCGGAGAATTAATCTGTGGAACTCCTTGCCACAGGAGGTGGTGATGGCATCTGGCTTAGGTGCCTTCAAAAGGGGATTGGACAGATTTCTGGAGGAAAAGTCCATCATGAGCAATAGGCCATGGTGGGTGGTGCAACCTCCTGACATCAGAAGTAGGCTACTTCAGAATGCCAGGTGCAAGAGAGTGGCAACGTGCTCCCTGAGGCATCTGGTGGGCCGTTGTGAGATATAGGAAGCTGGAGAAAATGGGCCTTTGGCCTGATCCAGCAGGGATCTTATGTTCTTATGCTCTCTTTCCCTCTTTCATGGTCCTGATCCACGCCAGCTCCCTTGCACATTTTATTTGCCTTGGAAGAAAGAGCCCATTGGTGTCAAAGTAACACAGAATTTATTGATGTGTTTATTTATTTCAAGACTGTATACCCCTCCTTTCCCATGCCGCAGCAAATTCCCCTGGCAACCATGGGGTTCAATACCCTTCCTTTGTGTGTAGCTATAAACAAGATGTTCAGAGCTGCTGTGTGGATATAGACCAGGCGTCTCCAGAGTCTTGTTCCTTCCCTGGGGTGAATGGCACTCTCTGTTCTGCCAGGGATGCTGCGAAAGACCCTGACTACAGTCCCCAGGGGTCTCTGTGGTCAGCTACCTCTGCACAGAATGCCGAGCTGGGGGCAGCAGACCCTAGAAGTGGCTGGCCGCAAAGACCCCTGAGGAAGGTCGGTATGCGGCAGTGTGCGGTAGCGGTGAAGGAGGCCAATTCCATGCTTGGGGCAATTAAAAAGGGGGTTGAGAGTAAAATGGCCAATATTATTATGCCACTGTACAAATCGATGGTAAGGCCACATCTGGAGTATTGCGTACAGTTCTGGTAGCCACGTCTCAAAAAGGACATGGTGGAGCTGGAAAAGGTGCAGAAGAGAGCGACAAAAATGATTACTGGGCTGGGAAACCTCCCTTATGAGGAAAGTCTTCAGCATTTGGGGCTCTTCAGTCTAGAAAAATATGTGCCTGAGGGGGGGGGCATGATTAGGACTTCCAAATTATGCATGGGTTGGATAGAATGGTAAGAGGGATGCTCTTTTCCGTCTCTCACAACACCAGAACCAGGGGACATCCACTAAAATTGAGTGTTGAGAATGAGAACAGATAAAAGGAAATACTTTTTTACCCAGTGGGTAATTAACCTGTGGAACTCCTTGCCACAGGAGGTGGTGATGGCGTCTGGCCTTTAAAAGGGGATTGGACACATTTCTGGAGGAAAAGTCAATCGTGGGCTATAGGCCATGATGGGTTGTGCAACCTTACTTCAGAATGCCAGAATGCCATTCTTACTTCAGAAGCCAGGTGCAAGGGCGTGGCAACAAGATGCAAACATCTTATTGACTTGTGTGCTCCCCGAGGCAGCTGGTGGGCCACTGTGAGATACAGGAAGCTGGACTAGATGGGCCCTTGGCCTGATCGAGCAGGGCTCTTCTTATGTCTTTCGCGGAGTCCCTGGTAGAAAGGAGAGTGCTGTTCGTGTCAGGGAAGCTTTTCCCTGCTGCAGCGATCTCCGGTTAGGAAACGGCTGGTATGGACAACGGCTGGTATGGCAGTAGCCTTCGAAGAGACATGACTAGGAGGAGAGCATTGCTGCATACAATCAAAGTTGACCAGCTCCTACATATGCAGAAGGCCCTGGGCTAGCTATGGTTATTGTAGCAGACGAGAAAGAAAGAAAAATGAGAAGAGCAAGCTGCAGCCACATAGGACCATGCGCATTGGGGCTGGCTCAGTTTCTGAACATTGCCTGAGAATCTTAGCCAATATTCTAACCAAGGGAACCAAAGGGGTTGGCTGCAGAGTTCTCACGTCCATTCCCACAGACAGAGAACAGGGGAAGACAAGGGCGACAAAGGTTTGAGGAGACATATTATGCACATACACACACACACACACACACACGCTAGAAAGGACGTGACACACAATGGCATACCCTCTTCCTCACACACTAAACACAGGTGAAGAGGGACATGACAGAACTAGACTAGGGGTCCCACGGACAGGGATCGCACAAACCAGGTCACACTAACACAAAGAACTTACCGCAGTGCCAACAAAATCTGTTAAAAATATAAAAAGAGGAGATTAGGATTGAGCTCCAGCTTCCAGGTGTGTGTGTGTGTGAGTGATGTTCTAGTTTGCACTTGGGCTGCGGGTACATTTCCCCATTCAAAAAGATTCCTCGGTGCAGATACAGGTTCAGATATGATTTGCAGAGGGGACAAGAAGTTTCAGCCCTCTTTTCAATCACACATTGGGCGTGAAAGTCCTCATTTGAGTGCTGTGCTGTGACTTTCAGCCTAATGCAAGACATTCCAAAGTGGGTACCACTAAATTCAGTGGGGTTTACGTCTTAGAAAGTGCTCTGTGAATTGAGCAGTTTTTATACTTTACAGGCCACGAACTCAATTTTCTTTCCAGTTCCAGCAGGGGAGTGCATGCCTAGCCTTCAAGGAAAGGGAGGGGAATATCCAGTGGTGTCATTCAAATGATTTAGGAACAGGAACTCACTTTTGATTGGCACTTGTCGGGAACCCGGAACCAGCCACGGAGCCCGTTAGGATCTGGAACGCCCGTTCTGGTCCGTTCCCCCTGAATGACATCACTGGGAATATCCCCTCCCATTGCAGTGCAGCATTATTTCATTGAACTTTTCCATTAATTTAATTTAGTTCCAGTGTGTGTGTGTGTGTGTAACTGTGTGCCTTTAACAGTGGCTTCACCTGCAGCCATTAGCCGGTGAAGCTTAGCACCACCTAGCGATAACCATGATCCTCTGCTGTGCATCAGTTTACTGAGAAAGGCATGGCTGCAGGGGAAAGTTCAAAAGTTGGCAACCCCTGGATCGGCTATTAGGATGTTGAGATATGGGTGGGCGGGTTGGATGAGGTCCTGAAAAGATCTCATTTTCTTGGGCTACCAGGTTACAACCAACCTCTGGTCTAAGACCCCACCAGGCACTTTTGCCCACCAACAGCCTGTGTGGTGAGAGGTTGTTGCAGGTTCCTTGGGGCCAGCAGAGACGTAACGCACTGCCCCAGTGCCCAGGGTGGTGACGTCACTTCTGGGTTCTCCCCAGAGGAGGGAGCATTAGCTGCAGTGGAGCCTCCACAGGAGAAGGAATGGAGGTGGCGGCGAAGCTGCCAGCACCTTCTCGGGGAAGAATTTGGGGTGGCCTTACACCAGAGGCAAGAAGCCTTACCTTGCAGTGGAAATCACTCCTCCCCTGCACCGTTCTAGCCAATCCTCACAGGGAACAGCAACATCTTGGCGTTGCTTACTGGCTACAGCAGCAAGGGAGAGGAGGGATTTACATGACAGGGTAAGGCTTCTTGCAACACTTAGAGCTTTGCCCTCCCTGTAGATCCGCCTCTGCCTTACACCGAAAGGCAGTCACTCTCTGGAGGGAGGAGCACTCTCTGTGGTGGCTTCCGCTCCCCATTCCTTCTCCTGTGGAGGCTTCCCTTTGAGGGAGAAGGAACAAGGGTGTGAAACCACCAGCGTCTTTTCCATAACTAGGGCGGAGCCTGAGGGGCAGTCATGTGCCCTCCCTTGGCATGGCGCCCAGGGATGTGCCCCTTAGGCTCCGCTTTAGTTATGCCTCTGGGGGCCAGACTGGGCTGGAAAAACAATCTGTGTACATTTCTCTGTGAGCGTCAGCGAAGGCCTCTTGGTTCCCTCAGCAAAACCAACTTGCTGCCCCAGCACTCGGGTTCCTGCTGGCGCGACGGCCTCTCCTTAATTCAAACAGATGGACCAAACCCGGAGGCCAGGAGATTTATTCTGATTAATTACATTTCCAATTAGGCACCTCGGGCTTCTCTGGCAGCCGTCCAAGCCTCGGAACGGCTGACAGAAGCACACGGGCAAAGGAATAATGTGGCTGGATCACTGCTCTGAAGCCCAAAGGGCATGTGACCGGGCGGCCTGGGCCTTTCAAGACAGTCTGCGCCAGTCACATAGAGAGCAGAGGGCCGATGGAGGGAGCTTGATTGAAAGAGCCACAGTGATGTGCCCAGTGGTGGTGTTCTGCCGGAACGCTGGGCGGGACATCCGGGTGATCGACAGCCCGCCCGTTGTGTTCCGCAGCGTTACGCCGTTTGCGTAACATACGCAAGCAGCGTAATTGGTTACGCAAACGGCGTAAGGCTGCGGAACGCGATGGGCGGGCTGTCGATCACCCGGATGTCCCGCCTAGCGTTCCGGCAGAATAACACCACTGGATGTGCCAGAATGGTGTGATCTGTCCTAAGGCTGCATCTGCAACGGGCAGCACAACCCAAGCGCATCCATCGCACCGACGCTATGTCGTAGCATCAGCGCAACGTCGGTAGCGCACCCCCGCCTCAACACTACAGCAACGGGATTGGTGCTGCAGGCACCCTCAGTCCTATTGCACTGCGCCACACTTGCATCGGCCAAAGCTGGCTGGCGCAGGGGAGGCGTCATGTTGGGACGGGGAAGGGAGAGGGTGGGTGGAGGGCGGTTGTGGGTGGGGGAGGGTTGGGCTGTGGGTGGGCCGGCCGGTGTGCCAGCCCGGGAGGAGGGGTGGGCTTGGGATTCGGCCATCAGGCCAAATCCAAAGCCTGTCCAGGATCCCCGCGGCCCCCTCGGATGTGCGCCTAGCAGTAGCGCAAAGGGGAGGCTGCTGCCGAACGTGTCCTTGCCGTGGGGAGGCTCCAGCCTCCCATAGACTGCACTGGATATGGCGCAGGCCCGTCGGCCTCGCCATTCCAGCGCAGTATAGTACAGGACTGCGCTCTTAGACAGAGTAACTGTCCAATGATTCAGTAACAATGGACAGAGCCCACGGATAAATGTCTGCTGTGCACCAAGATTGTCTTGCATCCCTCTAGGAGGAGAAAATTGGGGGCCCGTGTCACTTGGGTCAGGCCCGTTTCTCACAGCGCTGTTTATCTGTATTGCAGAAGAATGGGGACTGAAACGGCAAGATTACCTCCGATGTTTCAGAGTAACCCTACGTGGTTCTACACTGTATTTTCTATTATATGAATGGCTATTGTGTGTGTGGACATGGACGAAGGGCACAATCCTAACCAACTTCCCAGGATCGGAGTATGGGCAGTTCAGCTCCTAGGTAAGGGAACGAACATGACTAGCCTCCGTGACTGCTACTCCACTGCAGGCTGCAGCACATGCCCCACTGACACCGCTATGTGTGCCCTAAAACCCACAAAGGTGTATCTGATGTGTGCGGGTTTGAATTTTATCACTGGCGAATACTGGGGATGAGATGGCCTTTTATGTTGTCCATTTCAGGTATGTCTGGTTTTCAAAATAACTTTTTATAACATGATATGTGATTTTGTATGTATTAATGCAGCTTCCAGGCATAGGTTTTCGCCTCTGTGCCTTGTACATTTGTGTGCCAGGAGCATTTTAAGTTGCATTACGTTTGAAAATGCCACCTATGCACAGGCACTCCTTGAAAACTCACACACTTTTTCACGTAAGGAGTGGATATTCACCCACGAATAGAAAGTCCAGGTATTCTCTGGAATGCCTAGTGTTTGTTCTTTGACTGTAATATATAGATACAGTATGTGCAGAGACAGGGCTGGCCTTAAACCAAGGTGACCTATGTCATAACACTGGGCCCTGTGATTTTTTTTGGGGGGGGGGGGGGGAGCATGCAGGTTTGGCGAATGGATCGCTTGCTGCTGAAGCCGGGATCGCCACCAGTGGGGCGAGTGGAGCAGCTGCTCATTGGGCTGGCCCAGCCTCCAAATGGCCCAAAATGGCCTTCCCGGAAGCAGCTGGCGGAGACATCATCATGTCACCATCAACTCCTTCCGGGTGCTGCACTTGGCGCACAGCATCACAAGAACTCTCCTCGTCGGGGCCACATGGTGAGTGAGGAGCCGTGGGGAGGATGGGGGCCCCATGGAAATGCACAGGGCCCTGCCACTCCTGGGCCCTGGGCAGAGAGAAGCAAAGTGGCCTATGGGAAGGAAGGTTCCACCCGAAGTCCCTCTAGGTCTTTTCTGTTGTGGTGCTCAACATGTGCAATTTATGCTCAAAGGAATTCAGCCATCCTTCACATTGCCAGT
The DNA here is from genome assembly GCA_029204185.1 of Lerista edwardsae. Lineage (NCBI taxonomy): Eukaryota > Metazoa > Chordata > Lepidosauria > Squamata > Scincidae > Lerista > Lerista edwardsae. The sequence goes on from JAJKFI010000004.1 coordinate 2,234,089, forward strand.
GTTCCAGCACCATCTGAAGACTTTTCTTTTCAGGCACATATTTAATTTCTCTGTTATTTAATGTTTAGAGTGGCTTAGCAGTTTTGAATTCTGTTTTTTGTTTGCTGGTTCAATGTTTGTGATCTGTACATTACTACTACTACTACTACTACTACTACTACTACTACTACTACTACTA
>JAJKFI010000004.1:2234276-2248686 GCA_029204185.1 Lerista edwardsae
TACTACTACTACTACTACTACTACTACTACTACTACTACTACTACTACTACTACTGTTTTTCCCTAAGCACTTTCAGATTGGAGGTTGCAAGATGGGATATACATGATCTCTATGTATGAGATAGTTTCTGGACCCTCCGAAATTATGCAGCATGAGGGCTAGAAACTTGTTGTTTGCCGTCTCAGATCAACGTCCTGATTCCCAGGGCTTTTGGAAAGCTGCCCAATTTTGCATTAAATGTCTCTGCGTCTCCATGTATGGTATAGACTTTCCCCACATCGAAGCATGCGTTGTTTGAGAAAACATAAAATGGATTCAGAGGTGTGTGTCTTTTCCCCCATGCACAACAGTGGTTTACTGTCAGCCACTTCGTGGCACGTGGGGTGGAGAGTCTAAGGGCTCAGTCCTAACCAACTTTCCAGCACAGACATAGTGGTCTTGTACTGCATCCTGCAGTTGGGGGGCAGTCACAGAGACCTCCACAAGGTCAGGGAATGTTTGTTTCCTTACCTCGGAGCTGCATTGCTCCTACTCTAGTGCTCGGAGGTTCTTTAGGATTGCACCCTAAGTGTCTGCTGTGCCGCAGGATGGAATGGGCAGCACTCACCTTTGTTCTCTGTTTTGAGCTCCTCGTGAAGCAGATCATTCTGCCGGTTGCCGAGAACGAAGGCCAGGAAGGAGAGAATAAGGGCGTTCAGGATGCCGATGATGGCCAGGATGTAGGCCCAGCGCACAGAGCAGTCACCCAGCGAGTACTTCCCCGTCTTCTCCCCACACATGTCCCTGACGGTCTCTGAGTCCCAGCCATCTGGGAATATCATGCAGCCCAGCACCAGGCAGAGAGCTGGACAGACAGAGAAACAGGGAAGGGGTGCAGTTAGCAACATGGTGGAGATCAGTTGATTCATCCTGCAGGCTAGAAAAGATTCAGGCAAGCAGGGGCGTAGCTAAAGGAGTGCAGGGGGGTGCAATTGCACCGGGCAACAAGCTTCAGGGGGGCAACAAGCTGAGCTTGACACCAGTAGTCAAAATTGTGAAAACCTTGGTATGTATGAATAATATCATCATGTTATATATCATTGGAAAGGTAATTTAATGCAGAATGCAATGGAAGAAGCCAGAGCGAAATATCCACACTTTCCTCTATCCAAAGTTATGGCCAAAAACGCAGAGAAAATACAACTGTGACGTCACTTCCTGTTGTGATGTCACTTCCAAGGCAACATTTTGCCCTCTGCACCAGGCTACACTTTCATTAGCTAAGCCCCTGCAGGAGCGCTACAGTGGCAAGAAAGGATCTTAAGATGCTGGGCTAGACTGAATCAGTGCTTAAAGTGTCCCAGTTCTGCACTACAAAGGGACCACATCTACAGCCTAAATCCTGGTTGGCTCTACATAGTCATCCCATAGTGCTGACCAGTGCTGACCAGCCATTTTTTTCCCAAGAAGCCAAGCCCCAGGTTCTATCTGACCTGCCACGTTGTTGCTGCAGGATGGAGGAATGCAATACATTGGTGGGAAGGGATTGCTGGGAGAATAAGTGAGAATAAGTGAGAAAAAGCAGGCCATGATCGGTGGCAGGTTCTCAAACGCCTCCCTCCATCTCCCTGTAATTGCACCTTGGAAGCAGTTCATTACACGAGGATCACATGAGGATCAAAGCAACTTGAAAAAGGCATCACTAATAGCATAGCACAGTGTTATTCAAACTGTGGGTTGGGACCCAATTGGTGGGTCGTGACCTGATGTCAGGTGGGTCGCAGAAAGCTGGGGGCAGCCATCTTGGAAACTGCAGATCTTGCTCTTGTTCCATTCCTTTTGTGAGTTTTAACAGTTTGAATTTTCAAGTGAGGGTTTTTTTTTAAACAAAATTTGTTTTTAGTTCAGTGCTTACACATAATATTTTGTGCTAATCTTGCTTTGTGTCAGGGATGTTTCATAGTTGTTCAATTGCCGCAGTCCAAGAATGCCAGTTTGCATTTCAGGAGTGTCATTTTATTATGTTACAATGACAGCACTTCCTGCTTGATTATGTCACTTCCTGCCACAACATCACTTCCAGGTTAATGACATCACTTCCAGTGGGTCCCGACATGAGTGACATCTAAAAAGTGGGTCCTAGTCTAAAAAGTCTGAATACCACTGGCACAGCACATTATGCATAGCGTAGGCTAAGGGGCGGAGTGATACGTATTGCAGGCCCTGCAGCGCGCCATGTAAGTGTAACTGTTGGAGCCATTCTGGACAGCGACAAAAACCTGACAGCTGCCCAGAATGGCTCCAAAGGTGAGTGGGAGGGACCACTTACATGGCGTGTTGGGTGCCTGCAATACTTACCACGCCACCCCTAGCTATGCCACTGTCAGCATATAGTAGGAGAGGGGCTGCTTATGCAGCACATTGTGGCACCTGCAATTCTGAGCATGCCCCCTCCCTGTAGCCACACTACTGGTCACAAATTAACTCTGAGAACACAGGATAGAGGTGAGGAAAACACTGAAAAGTCACATCTGACCATGTGCATCAGGTGGACTGGCAATACAGTAGTACCTATATACATTGGGCGGTCATTTTTCAATACAGGCCTAGATTATGCAATGTAGGGCGCAATCCTAAACTGAGTTAGGCCGGCATAAACTAAGCCAGCAAAGTTTGGCCAGCACAAAGGACACCATAAAGTATGTTTGGACCACTCTCTGAGTCAGAGAGGCCAAGACACAGATGAGACATGAGCCAGCCTCCCTGACTCCAAGAGTGGACTAAACACACTTTATGGTGGCCCTTGTGTTGGCCAAACTTTGCTGGCTTTGTTTATGCTGGCCTAACTCCAATTTAGGATTGCGCTCACAAATACCTCTCTCTCTCTCTCTCTCTCTCTCTGTGTGTGCGTGTGTGTGCGTGTGTGTGTGTGCTGCTTATGTTAGAGCTGTGACAAGGAAAAAGCTTTGTAAAGCATTAAGTCCCCACCCGCAACCTTCAGGGTGCAATCCCAACCTGGAGTTAGGCCGGCACAGTTAGGCCAGCAAAGTTTGGCTGGCACAAGGGACACCGTAAAGCACATTTGGACCACTCTTGGAGTCAGGGAGGATGGCGCACGTCTGTGTGCTGGCCTCACTGACGCCGAGAATGGTCCAAACATACTTTATGGTGTCCCTTACAATGTTTAAGTGGTTGTATTATGTGAGGAAAATACACTCTGCATGTGCTCAGGGGCACTATTCTTATTTTACAGGTATGAAACTGAGAGTGCAATCCTAACCTGGAGTTAGGCCGGCACAGTTAGGGCAGCAAAGTGTGATCACTTCTGATCACCAGGAGAGTGATCCAAACCTACTTTACGGTGTTCCTTGTGCTGTCGAGACTTTGCTGGCCTAAGTGTGCCGGCCTAACTCCAGGTTAGGATTGCACTCTGAGCGATGGCTCCCTTTAAATCTTGCCCTGGAGATTTTCAGAAGTAAGTCAGGCAGCCAAGAAAGATGCCTTGGGATTGGAACAGAATAGCCTGTCGCTAGGCATCTTTTGGAGAGTGATTTTTGACAACTAGGTAGTCTGCCTTGTTCCTTCTATGAATCTATGAATCAATTGCTGGAGGCCTTGTCTGGCAACATCCCCCCCCCAGCTCCTTTTCATCCACTAGTAATCAAGGCACTTGATTGATGCCTTGACTGCTTCTCTTTAGCTGTTAGGCAAAGTACTGAATCTTCAGGGAGAGAGAAGGCTGTAGCCTGTAGACCCCTCACAAGATCCCTGCCTTACACCAGGTTGTGTACCATATTGATACACTGCAAAGCCTCAGTGCTTTGGCCCCCTTTGTCCAACCTCTTTGGCTGTGGAATCCTTGCTGACCTGAATGGGGAGGGAGGAACAGAGCTGGCTAAGGGCATATTAAAACTGCATTAGGGGAAGAACAAAAAACCAGGCTCATTTGTTCGAACCAGACAGGTTTGTGAGTCATCCCAGCTCTGCTTACTTCGCGGCAGATGCTTCTGTATGCGCTCAGGTACAACACAGTGTGAGGGGAGGGGAATCTCTTTTCAAACGTCTCTGCCAAGGAAGTGGGGGAGACAAGCTGTCAGCAGTTGGTATCTTTTCTCCTTTGCTTGCATTGTCTGTGAGCTTTACCAGCAAGTGGTAGAAAATGAGGAGGGGACAGGATTTCTTTCTGAGGGCGCAATCCAAACCTGGAGTTAGGCCGGCACAGTTAGGCTAGCAAAGTTTGGCCAGCACCCAGTAAAGTATGTTTGGACCACTCTCGGAGTCAGAGAGGCCAGCACACGGGCATGCCCCATCCTCCCTGACTCCGAGAACGGTCCAAACACGCTTTAGGGTGGCCTTTGTGTCAGCTAAACTTTGCTGGCCTAACTGTGCCGGCCTAACTCCAGGTTAGGATTGCGCTCTGAATGTAATGAGGATGAGAATGAAGTCCACTCTGGACCAGAGACTCATACAATACGGTACTGATGGGTCCCTGCCTGGGAGGAGTCTACAGTAGTTTAAAAAGCAAAGGGAGCCAGTGTGGATGATAGCTCTGTCCTGCCCCTACGTTGCATAAGTAAAGTGTGTTTGGACCACTCTCAGAGTCAGGGGAGATGGTGCATGTCTGTGTGCTGGCCTCTCTGACTCCGAGAGTGGTCCAAACATACTTTTCGGTGTCCCTTGTGCCAGCCAAACTTTGCTAGCCTAACTGTGCCGGCTTAACTCCAGATTAGGATTGCGCCCTAAGTGTTGCAGGAGCCTGAGCTCCTCTGTAACGCAGTCCCTCCCCTTTGTCTTCAGTGTGATCCATGGCTTGGGGAAGCTGCTTGGAGGCTTTACTCTCTGAGTAGCGAATGGCTCTGGAGGTGGGAGGGAGGGACCATGCTACACAGAAGCTCCGGCTCCTGCATTTTGCCCTCCCCCCTTGTAGGAACACCACTGCCTTGGGCCGGATCAGGCCAAGGGCCTAACTAGTCCAGTTTCCTGCATCTCACAGATGCCTCTGGGAGCACTCAAGACAACACGATACTTGTATTCTATTGGCACTCCATTGTATCCGGCATTCAGAAATAAGCTACCTCTAAAACCCAGAGGTTGCATACAGTCAACCAACAGTATTATACTGCTTTTCAGCACAACGTTCACAAAGCGGTTTACAGACAAATAATAATTTGTGGCTTGTACCCTGTGATGGATTTTTCTTCCATGAATCTGTTCAATCCCCTTCTAAAGCTTAAAGTCATGGTGTAGTTTGAGCCTGGGCAGAGGTGGTGTGAGAAATTGGCCAGACTGGACGGCATCTGATTCTTCATGGCCACTTGGCTGGGCCACCCTGTGAACCCTGAACACTAGTGCATGCAGCTGCAGCACCCAAAGCATCATCAGAGATGAGTAGGGGGCGCGATGTGGGGCAAGTGCAGGACCCCTTTTGCCCCAGTAAGCAGGCGCCAGCATTGACCCTGCAAGTTGTACATGGAGCCATCTAGCCCAGAACCATCTGGTCTAATCAGTTGCTCTCCGGCATCTCAGGCAAAAAGAGAACATTCCCATCACCTGGTGCCTGATCCTTTCTCTGGAGATGCTAGCAGTGACGCTCAGAACTTCTGCATGGAAAAACATGTGCTCTGCCACTGAGCTATGAACCTTCTTCCAATGCCATGGTGGCAAAAATATAATCAATAAATCTTGTGTCCTGTTGCTAAACCTTAAGGCTATAAGAATGTAAAATGTTACACTCTTTTAAAGAACATAAGAAGAGCCCTGCTGGATCAGGCCAAAGGCCCATCTAGTCCAGCTTCCTGTATCTCACAGTGGCCCACCAGGTGCCCCAGGGAGGCACGAGACAACAAGATGCTTGCATCCTGTTGCCGCTCCCTTGCACCTGGCACTCTGAAGTAATGTAAGAAGGCTGCCTATAGCCCATGATGAACTTTCCTCCAGAAATCTAGTCCAGTCCTCTTTTAAAGGCATCTAGGCCAGATGCCATCACCACCTCCTGTGGCAAGGAGTTCCATAGCTTAATCACCCGCTTTGCAAAAACATTTGCAAAATCTTGCTAAACAGATCAATGCACGTCTACATTCCAACATGTCCTTCACGTTCTAATGTCTGCAAATAGATTTGAGCACGTGAACTGACACAACCCAGTCGATCACCCCAAGCAAGAGTGTCGGCTCCAGTCTTTCCCTCTCCCACCTCCCTGCAGGTGCTGATCTTGTTGGGAACTGCTTGAGTTCATCTCCTAATCGTATTACGTACAGCTCAGCTGAGCCATAATATCAATCTCAGGGCTTATCCAGAGAGGCGCTTATATAGAGCTCTCCTGTTCCAACGTCTGTGCGCTAGGCTATCCTGTGGCAGAACACTGGAAGCCTTTCAGTGGACTTGCCTAGCAGGCTGGAGATGGACGGCTCCAGGATTTATAAAAACAACCAGATTACAAATGTTCAAAAACATCAATGTAACAAGAAACATACCATCAAAATAACTCTATTTGGCCCCAATCATTACATACACAGGTTGAGTATCCCTTATCTGGACAGCTTCGGACAGGAGGTGTCTGGATTTCAGAGCTGTCTGGATTTTGGAATAACTGCATACATATCATGAGAAATGCTTCCTCTTGCTCTTTTTAGTGTTGCCCATTTGGGTGCCTGCTGGCCTCTTTGACATTTTTCAATAATGACACACACCACCGAGAAGAGAACTCACAGCCTGTACGTAGGAATGAGCACAGACCTTCTAGTGTTCACATTACAGAAAGTTAAAAATAAGTCTTATTTTTAACTTTAAAATAAGTTAAAAAGAAGTCTGGATTTTGGAATAGTTTGGATTTCAAATATCTGGATAAGGGTTCATATCAGTGAAGTCATTCAGGGGGAACGGACCAGAACGGGCGTTCCGGATCCTAACGGGCTCCGTGGCTGGTTCTGGGTTCCCGACGAGTGCCAATCAAAAGTGAGTTCCTGTTCCTAAATCATTTGAATGACACCACTGGTTCATATAACTGTATATGTATGTTGATCATCATTTTTTTTACCCTGAAAAAGCTACTTGAAAAGCTACTTGACATGTAGAAATTCAACTGGTGAATCTTTCCTGGCATGGAATCTTTTCTGGTCGCCACACCTCAAAAAGGACATAGTGGAGCTGGAAAAGGTGCAGAAGAGAGCAACGAAAATGATTATGGGGCTGGGGCACCTCCCTTATGAAGAAAGACGGCAGCGTTTGGGGCTCTTCAGTCTGGAAAAAAGGTGCCTGAGAGGGGACATGATTGAGATATACAAAATAATGCATGGAAGGGATAGAGTCGATAGAGGGATGTTCTTTTCCCTCTCTCAAAACACCAGAACCAGGGGGCATCCGCTAAAACTGAGGGTTGGGAGAGTTAAAACACATAAAAGGAAGTACTTTTTTACCCAGCAGGTAATTAATCTGTGGAACTCTTTGCCACAGGAGGTGGTGATGGCATCTGGCCTAGACGCCTTTAAAAGGGGACTGGACAGATTTCTGGAAGAAAAGTCCATCGTAGGCTATAGGCCATGATGGGTTGTGCAACCTTCTTACATTAGTAGTCTGGCTACTTCAGAGTGCCAGGTGCAAGGGAGTGGCAACAGGATGCAGGCATCATGTTGTCTCGTGCCTCCCTGGGGCACCTGGTGGGCTGCTGTGAGATACAGGAAGCTGGACTAGATGGGCCTTTGGCCTGAACCAGCAGGGCTCTTCTTATGTTCTTATGGAAATGTAGTGATAGGGAGATGCCTGTTGGCTGGCTGTCATCCAGGGCTGCAGGCAGACACAATACTAAACCATAGTTTACTGTGATGTGCTTGTGCTGCGCTGAGCTTTGGGTATACATTTCCTCCCCCACTTTGCCCATGATTGAAAGAATCTGGTTTAGAAAGTATTTGGTTTAGAACTGTGTTTTCCAAACTGGGGGTCACAACCCAGCACTCCCGTTTTCATTTGGGACACTATCTAGCATCTTGTACTGCAGGTGCACTTGTGCACCACTTCCAATGTTTGTTCAAAAACTGATTACAGGCACACACGTGGAACTGAGGGCCTGCAAATCAAGTGGATTCCAAAGTCTAGTCCCTTACCATAAACAGGTGCCAGTTTCATTTTTAATTACAGTGGGAGCGGGGGGGGGGAATACCCTGCAAGCAATTCCATCGCCCCAATCTCCCTAAAACAATGATCCTGGGATTCCTGGTACAGATGAGTGGGGAACCCAAGCACTCTGCCAAAAATGCAGAAAAATACTTTCATCTCTCTACCTTACACAGAAAAAATTCTGAAGACTTGGTGGGGACAGTTTTTTAACCCCAACCTCTTACAAACGTTGCTCAAATGCAATTAAGGTGCAAAAGGGAAGCAATCTGACCAGGGACCTGTAGGTGCAGATCATACAGCACTTCCAGGTTCTTGGGGCACCACTATCACCACCAAATACATGTCAACTGAAAAGGGTTTTGTTTTTTTTAACTTACCCTTGTTCAGCAATGACAAGAACCCGGAAGTGCTGTAATCATGGCACCTACAGGTCCCCAGTTGGGTCTTTCCTGGTTGGGTCGCTACCCTCCTTAAAGGGGCAGACCTGACCAAAGGTTGGAAAAGTGTATCGTGGACTATAGGCCATGATTGGGTTGTGCAACCACCTTACATTAGTAGTAGGCTACTTCAGAATGCCAGATGCAAGGGAGTAGCAACAGGATGCAGGCATCTTGTTGTCTCATGGGCTCTCTGAGGCACCTGGTGGGCCACTGCGAGATACAGGAATCTGGACAAGATGGGCCTGTAGCCTGATCCAGCAGGGCTCTTCTTATGTAGGTTGGGAACCACTGGTTTAGAAAACCTTAGTTTCCTATTAAATGTGTAGTCAGGGAAAACTGCAGTCTATTCCAACAGCAAATCTGAAACTACAATTTGATCCTGGTTTGTGAATTAACTGGGATGAGAATAAACCATAGTCCTGCACATGAAATAGTGTATGAGCCCAAGGCTTCACTCTCCTGGGCTCTGTTTGTGCAGGAAATGCTAAACTTAATGAAACTTTTGAAAAAGATAATTCAACATCAGCCTCTGTGTAATTCAAAAGAAGGTAAGAAGCTGCTTTAATAACCAGACAGACTGCAAACCTATGTACATTTTCCTGGGAACAAGCCCAGATTAACAGAATTTACCTCTGTGTAAATACGTATAGGAGTGTGCTCTTAGTCTGTCTAATTTGGTGCTATCTATACTGACCAGCAGTAACTTTCAGGCAGGAGTCTTGTCCTGTTGTTGTTGTTCAGTCGCTAAGTCCGACTCTTTACAACCCCATGGACCACAGCATGCCAGGCCTCCCTGTCCTTTTGTCCTTTAAAAAGGTAAAGGTTTCCCCACGACCGAATGGTCTAGTCGTGACCGACTGTAGGGGGCAGTGCTCATCTCCGTTTCAAAGCCTGTAGAGCCGGCGTTTTGTCCGAGGACAAGCTTCCGTGGTCATGTGGCCGGCATGACTCTACGCCATAGCGCACGGAACGCCATTCCCTTCCCACTGAAGTGGTCCCTATTGATCTCCTTGCATTTAGGTGTTTTTGATCTGCTAGGTTGGCAGGAGCTGGGACAAGCAACGGGAGCTCACTCCATCACGCAGTCTTGAACTCCCAACCTTCTGGTCGGAAAGCCCAGCAGCAGCAGCAGTTTAACCCACTGCGCCATCATGTTTCTCCTTTACCTGCTATCAAAATGGATGCCAGAGACTGACTATGGGACCTGCTCTATGCAAAATGCAGTGTTGTGGTCACAGTTTTGGACGAGGACTGGGGAGATGCGAGCTCAAATCCCCACTCCAATCCCCTGAGTGATCTTAAGCCTCTACTTAGCCTACTCAGAGCGCAATCCTATACCCCCTTTGCACTGGCCGAATGCTGTCACAAACATGCCATCAAGCGCATCTGCGCTGGCCTGGCGCATGCAGCAGTGGCAACACTCAGGCGCTGCCATGACTGTCAGCAATGCCAGCCGTGCGCCAGTCAAGCGTTGGCGGCACTCGGTCGGCACAGGGCCTCTGCGAGGGCGTTCCAGAGGCGTTCCGGGGGCTTAACTGGCCAGCACAGTGGGCGGAGATGGGGGTTGTGACACAGGACGGCCGTAGTGCCAAATCCTAAACCCCATCCCCAGCCAGGGCAGCTCCGATTCGGGCCACTCCTGCACACGTTCCTTTGCGCCTGCTATTTTGCCAGCGCTGATCCAAGCAGGCCCAAAAGGGTGACCGGGGCTTACGCGGGTGCAAGGGGGAAACCTCCCCTTGTCCTGCACGTTGCTGCTGCTGCTGCTCCTAATGGGCTTTAAGCTATAGCCCTGCTATGTTGGCCTTACTAAGCCAGCATAGTATAGGATTGGGCTGCCCATCTCAGCGAGCAATCCTAACCTGGAGTTAGGCTGGCAGAGATACGCCAGCAAAGTTTGGCTGGCACAAGGACCACCGTAAAGCACGTTTGGACCACTCTCGGAATCAGGGAGGACGGCGCACGTCTGTGTGCCGGCCTCTCTGACTCCGAGAGTGGTCCAAACATACTTTACGGGCCAAGCTTTGCTGGCCTAACTGTGCGGGCTTAACTAAATTTAGGGTTGCACCCTCAGAGGGCAGTTGTGAGAATAAAAGGGGGCTGAGAACCATGTATATTACCTTGAGCTTCTTGGAGGAGGGTAACATGCTCAAACAACCCCCCCCCCAGTAAATTATCCCATCCCTGCCAAGCAAGCAAGCAAGCAGAGGCGGATCTACAGGGAGGGCAAAGCTCTAAGTGTTGCAAGAAGCCTTACCCTGTTGTGTAAATCCCTCCTCTCCCTTGCTGCTGTAGCCAGTAAGCAACACCAAGATGTTGCTGTTCCCTGTGAGGATTGGCTAAAACAGTGCAGGGGAGAAGTGATTTCCACTGCAAGGTAAGGCTTCTTGCAAAACTTAGAGCTTTGCCCTCCCTTAGATCTGCCTCTGCAAGCAAGCACAAAGACATTGGCATTGGCTTAATGTGCAAAGTTCTCTTCGCTTCAGAGTAAGCTCACGCACTGCAGTGGGAACTTTGGTAGGTTCTGACAAAGGTAGATTTTTTTTACTGATCCTGTGACTTCACTTGATAAGGTGTTGTGTTATTTTTTTGTACAGCTCCTCACACCTTGGGCTTGACTTCTGGATGATTCAACACCCAGAGCTGTTATCAAATCACTAAGTAAAAATGACTGTAAATGCTCGCTCTCTCTCTCTCTCTCTCTCTCATATGGCAGCAGCAAATTTAGAATCTAGCTCTGTCAAAGCATAGCTGTGATTAGTTTTCCAACGTGCATCATTTTGCAGCTTCCTATTTTCAGTTTCTTCTCAAGCTGGATTCTTGGTGTGGGGAGGGGACAGGCAGAGAGTGGGGGTGGGAGAGAGAGAGAGAAAGGGAGGGAAGGAGGGTGTGTTCCCTGCTCCCTGATTGGCTGTACCAAGTGCAGTGTCCTGAAAAACACTTTCCCAGTTCCCTGCAGGAATAAGTGACATTTACACACACAGTACAGAAGTGATGTGGAACTCTTGGCTGCCGTTGGCATAGGTGGCAGGGAGGGAGGCAGCAGCTGGGCCCAGGAGGGGGAGGAGATGGATGGGAAAAACTGTGCCTGCCTGCCCCAGCTCCTTCCAGGAGCGTGTGGGGACTAAAATATCACTGCCAGCAAGGGAGGCAGGTCTGATGACCACAAATCAGCATCCAAAACTAGGAAACTGGGGTTGAATCCTAATGCATAAAATTGCCAGATTAAAACAAACAAACAAACAAACCCTGTTCATTAGGTAAAACTATTTCTCCTGTTCAACCTGTGAAATGATGAGCTCTTCCTTCCAGTTCCCACCCCCTCCTGTATCTACCTTGTTTAGGCTACATGTTTATGGACAGTGATTGTCTGTCTGTGCTATTCCTGTGCTGTATATGTAGCAGATTTTGGATCCTAGAGAAGTAATATATGGGGACCCATCCCCAGTCATCGTGACCACCATTGTCGTTACCACCATTGCACCTCTGAGGGTGCATCAATGGTAGGTGATACTCAGAGCCATATCAAGTGAAAACAGCACCTGGTGCAAGAAAATACTTTGCCCCCCTCTTTCCAAACTCACCACCAGCACGTGGCTGTATGCTCTGGGAGTTGTGATGACATCACGTCACCACCCACTTCCTTATTTGGAGGCTCTCCAACAAAGAGTTTAATGAACAAGGCATTCCAATCCACCCTCACTTCCGGTTCCTCCAGGTGTCGTAAGGAGGCACTTGAGTGGAAAAGAGGGTGGAAGCAACAGAAAAAACAGTGTGAAAGAAGTCATACGCAGAAAGAAGTCTACTCAGAAGTAAGTCCCATTCTTGGCAATGGGTCTTACTCCCAGGTAATTGTGCATAGAGAAATGCCTGTGAGTAGTTGGGGATTCAAAAAAAATAATGCATGCTAGAGGGGCTGTATTTTCTCCAATAAGCTTGCGAGCTCTTGACATTTGGGAGCTGAAAATGGAACACAGGCTTTTACACAGTCTCCTACAGATAAGAACCCTGGCTGCTATTATGGGAACGGATCATTGAGTGGAAGTGAGGGTGGAAGTAACAGAAGAAAACAGTATGAAAGTAAGTCATACGCAGAAAGAAGTCTACTCAGAAGTAAGTCCCATTGTTGGCTATAGGTCTTACTCCCAGGTAAATTGTGCATAGGATTGTAGACTTAGTAAAAATAAGAAAAAGACAACTAAACTGCTTGGCAGGATGAACAGAATGATAATCAACTAATACAGAGCATAGATTTTATTCATGAAATACTGGCGGGGGGGGGGGGGGAAAGCTGGAAGGGGACAGACTGCTAACAGGCAGCCACTATTTCAGTAGCCAGATCCATTTACATTTACGTCTATAACCCTTTGCACAATTACCTGGGAGTAAAACCCATTGCCAACAATGGGACTTACTTCTGAGTAGACTTCTTTCTGCTATAACTTCTTTCATACTGTTTTTTCTGTTGCTTCCACCCTCCTTTCCACTAGAGTGCCTCCTTACGACACCTGGAGGAACCGGAAGTGAGGGTGGATTGGAATGCCTTGTTCATTAAACTCTTCATTGGAGAGCCTCCAACTAAGGAAGTGGGTGGTAAGTGACCTCATCACAACTCCCACAGTTGTTCACATCCCATACAGCCAGGTGCTGGTGGTGAGTTTGGAAAGGGGGGCGCAAAGTATTTGCAGGTGCTGTTATTTGCATTTTGATATTGCAAAAATTGCACCCACGCTTTGAACTGCGCCTGGAGCAGCTGCTCCTCAGGCTCCACCCATGATACATCACTGGTGATACTTCTTATGGAACTAGTGATCAGGCTTGTAGGGCCTTGAGGAAGATTTTGCTCAGAGATCATCATCATTTATATACCGCACTTATATACCGCTTTTCAACACAAAGTAGTTTACAGGCTAATGATAATAATAATAAAGTTAAATGGTTCCCTGTCCCAAAAGGGCTCACCATCTAAAAAAATGTAGAACACCCCCAGCAACAGCCACTAGAAAAGACACTGTGCTGGGGTGAAGAGGCACAATTACTCTCCCCCTGCTAAATCTAAGAGGGACACCACTTGGAAAAGTGCCTCTTACCCAGTTAGCGGGGGTGCGTGGCAAACCCTTCCCATCCACCCCTTCATTTACTGTCCACGTGAGAGTTCCCAGTCCTCTGCCCCTCTGCAAAGACAGCCTGTAAAGGAAATTATGCACAAGCAAGTCAGCAGAAGAGCCCTTCTGGGTTGCTCCACCTGGAAAGGTTCATCTAGTCTAGCATCCTGTTTCCATCAGTGGTCAGCAACTCATACACAGGGGTTTGCTGTGTTGGGCAGAGCAATCCTCTCCTGCCTGTCGTGCTGACGCTACACCATAGCATCGGCATTGTTAGTACCAACAGAGGGGCGCTGATCAGGACCCCTGCATCAATGCTACAGCAACAGGACCAGCGCTGAAGCCAGTCGGCACAAGGGGGACTCTATCCCATTCCGGGACAGGGATTGGCTGGGGGGAGGGAGACTGTGGGCGGGACGAGGGTGGGATGTGGGCGGGCATGGGAGGCGGCCATACGGCTGCTTCCTGTCTGGGAGGCCGCGGCCCCAATTCAGGCCGCGAGGTCTCCTTGGATCTGCGCCTGCTATTTAGCAGGCGCAGATCCGAGGAGCGCATAGAGGAGGCTGCAGCCTCTCCTAAACAACGCTAGGATATGGCGCTGGCCTGTCGGCCTTGCCAGTCCAGTGCTGCTTAGAATTGTGTCCTGAAGCTTTCCTGCAGCAAGCTACTTATGATGAAATTTGTTTCTGTTGAGTTATCAATGATGGGAGACCCGATTGGGACTACAGAGAGAGAGAGAGAGAGAGAGAGAGAGAGAGAGAGAGAGAGAGAGA